>JAODJX010000007.1:5187204-5204709 GCA_026776945.1 Isichthys henryi
CCTGTCACGCCGAGGCCCTCTCACACCGGTACCCGGTCACACCGGGGCCCTCTCACACCAGGACCCTGTCACCCCCAACCCTTTCACACCGGCGCCTGTCACTCCGGGGCCCTCTCACACTGGCGTCTGTCACTCTGGGACCCTGTCACACTGAGGCCCTCTCACACCAGGACCCTGTTACTCCGGGGCCCTCTCACACTGGCGCCTGTCACTCCGGGGCCCTGTCACTCCAGCGCCTGTCACACCAGGGCCCTCTCACACTGGGGCCCTCTTACACCGGGACCCTATCACTCCGGGGCCCTCTCACACTGGCGTCTGTCACACCGGGACCCTGTCACGTCGGGTCCCTCTCACTCCGGGGCCCTGTCACGCTGGGGCCCTGTCACACTACTACAACAGGCCACGCCTTCAGGCCGGCCGGCTGGTGCCTATCACAGTGTCCGCCATTCCTCTGTGGGGACCCTCCATTCAATTCTACAGGAAAAATCCTAACCCTAATCCCAACAATGACGACCTTAACCCCTTCCCAGCCCTAACCTTAACCATAAGTAACCAAACAAAATACAAGACTTTTATAGTTTTTTGATTGCAGTCACAGATTTTTATAAAATTGAGTTTCCTCTTGTGGGGACTGGAAAAATGTTCCCCAAAAGTCAAAATAAGGGAGCCATAGGATATGACATCATGGTGTGGGGAGCCATAGGGTATGACATCATGGTGTGGGGAGCCATAGGGTATGACATCATGGTGTGGGGAGCCATAGAATATGACATCATGGTGTGGGGAGCCATAGGGTATGACATCATGGTGTGGGGAGCCATAGGATATGACATCAAGCTGTGGGGAGCCATAGGATATGACATCAAGGTGTGGGGAGCCATAGGGTATGACATCATGGTGTAGGGAGCCATACGGTATGACATCATGGTGTGAGGAGCCATAGGATATGACTTCAGGTCATCTCTGGTAGTGATTCGGATGATCCTGACGGCACAGCGTTACGTCAGTGACATCCTGCATCTCTTACCCCTCCTGAGACAGCACCCTGACACAGTCTTTCAACAACACCAGTCCACACACAGCACATGTGTCTATGGACTGCGTGCGTCACGTTGAGGTCCTCCTGTGGCCAGCCAGGTCCCCCTATCTTTCCCCAGTCAAACATGTGTAAGATCAGCTCGGGTGTCAACTCAGACCCAGTACCAATCTGCATGATCCATAGGGCCAGTTACAACAGCTGTGGGCCGACTTGCCACAGGAGAGGCAACGGCTGTATAACTCCCTTCCGCACTGTAACGCCGCGTGTATCCAGGCCGGGGGTGGGGGGGGGCGGGGGTGCCACACACTACTGAGACATGGGACCAGCAGCATGCCCATACTGTCAACTTTGTTGTTCATTTGATGTGATATTATAATCATTCTGATACACTTTGAGGTCACATGACCTTTCATCACCTGCAGATTCATTTCATTTCCACCAAATGATAGAAAGTGCACTTTCTATCTGTACAACATTTGAAATGGCTCTCATTTAAACCACAATACTTAGACCAAAATCACCTAATTGCTTTGTAAGTGAATACCTGAGTAGGTTAACCCATCGCTTCACCTTCTTAACGAGAATCCTGCCTTCTCCTATCCTGATGAACTAAATCTACCACGATGAAGGGCTGAAAAATTTGCCCGCTAACGTCCGCTGAATGAATCTGCAGAGGTGGCGTCTGCACCATCTGGTACTTACTGAAATATTACCCCAGCCTCTTGTGGAATAATGGAAGACACAGGGCAAAAAAACAACAACAGATATTAGTCAAAACAAACTTTCACAAATGGTCTCAGTCTGGGTGCTAATCACTGCCGGGTACTTAGCGAAATTAGAGTCACTCTGCCGTACAGGAGTGCCGCTATGATCTGCTGATGATATGCAAATAGTGGTATGTTTTCCATAACGAGTAGCCGCGAAAATCGCGAGGCGTTTCATCCTCCCAGCGTCGAGGAAGACGGGAAATACAAAACAGCGGCTCGTGTTTTACTTGATTCCGCGTTTATAGCTATCGAAACAAACCTCGGGGACCCAACAGCTGAGAAACATCTGATGAGACTGATGAACTCTTCAGATCAGCCGCAAACAAACAGGCGTGCAGAGAGCTGCGGGGATCTTTACGTAATCGGATGAAATGTCCCACGTTCGTTTCATGATTCAGAATGAAACGGAAAAACCGAAGGCCTTTGGTTGGGCTTCGTCGTTAAGCCTTGACATTTATAACATGTAGCTGCTCATGCAGGATAATGCAAACTGCCTCTGGCTAATTCTCTGCTGGGGTCCTCTGACCTCCCACTGCCCTGTTCTTTCGCCGTTTTGGCTCCTTCCTTCAGCTACAGCTGATTTCAGCAGGTCCCCAAGGCCCTGTTAGCAATGGCAGACAGCGGGAGCTGACGTCTGCGCTCAGTGCTAGCGAGGGGCATCTACCTCATATGTGCCCTGTGTCGACAAAGGCCATGCAAGTCACCCAAGGGATCCAAAACCAGGATTCAAGGGAATCAAACCCAGCTATGAGTAATGGCACAAAATTACAAACGTAAATATGTCACATCTGCTCCGAAAGTGTGACATTCGTGAGGTTTAGAACCAGAATGTGATATTTTATGCTCCAGCTGAAATATGGGCTGTAGCACTCGACCCTCACTCAAGAAAAATGCCTTTGCTTTGATGCCGCTGAGGAGGAAGAGAATGATCGTCGGCAAGGTCAGTGAGGGCTTACACAGGGCAGTGCCATGTATCGGCCGAAGGTAGCAAACCCGTGTGACGCTTTATAGACGCCCAAGGTCTGTCGGAGCACTGAAGCCACACCAATTAACCTTGACATTCACAAATATGCAACTCACCTCACACCACCACCTCTGTTCTGTAACCAGCACAAACAGCGTTTCAGCTACAGAACCTCAAAAACAAAATGTGCTAACTGATCACCGGGAGGCAGTCACTGTGTCTGAGGGAATCATCACATCCTTATTCACCACAGTGGACCCAGATCAGAACGTCTCCCCACTCAGAAACCCAGATAAATAATAAATGGCATGATTTCAGGGGATAGCACTCAAGGTACTGTGGGTGAGTGCGTGTTGCAGAATGCTTTTGGGCTCCAGAAGCGAATTTAAGAAGGCAGGATGTTGACGACGGAAAAGGAGAACTTTACGTGTTACGGCAACACGCATTAAAGAAAAACAAAAACAGTTTATTGGAAGCCATATTTTCTGTTGCTCCAAACAAGTGGTTCTCAAACTCGGTCCTCGGGCCCCACTGCCCTGCTTGTTCTCCAGCTATCCCTGCCCCACACACTGCTGATTACCTGGATCTGGTGTGTTCAGTCAATCAGAAGCTGAAAGACAGCTGGCACTCGTGTGTGGGGCAGGGATAGCTGGAAAACAAGCAGGGCAGTGGGGCCCGAGGACCGAGTTTGAGAACCACTGATCTAAGCCCAGCACAGCCTTCGCTGGATGACTCTTTTAAAATTAGATGGGTGGGCATCCCAAATAAAACAGATGAAAATAGCAGCGACAGAAAGATATCAACAAAGAATGGAAAGCGCAGCAAAATCTGCACTGGCTGGACCTGATACTCTCCATTACAGTTTGTATGGCCGTGTTTTGAAGTGTTAATGTAAAACTGAAATATTACGTTGATCACAAACACGTGAATGCGTACGATAATGGGGCATGACGCTCATGGTATTTCCCTCCCTCCCGTTTCATCATACGTTTGACACACACCGGGAGAATTGTGCAGAAACGGCCTCCGGAGAGCAGCTCTGAAGGACAGATGAGGGAAAACGGAGCCCTGAACCACCGATGAACCTGGAACAGTGAGCACAGCTGTCACAAAGTCATCAATAGGTAATGAGCTTTAAAGTGCTGAAATAGATTCATAAATAGATGTGCAAGACGCCTTTTCACGGGTTACGGAGAAGCTGTGCTTTCTGCTTCGGGGACCGAATCAGCTGCTGCCACAAGAACGCAGCTCACGCTTCTGCGAGCCGCCAGTCCCGTTTTGTCCTCGTACCCTTTCCACATACTACCACCACTCTCCCAGCAATGTGAGAGTTATGCGAGACGTACTTCTCAAGTAAAAATTAGGCTTGACCAGGCAGGTTATTTTATCCAGTACTTGGTTCGCTTCTTCCTGGTTACTGGTCGGTCTTCATCAGTAGTAGTAGGTTTCGGCTCTGTGACCGCAGTGAAGATGTTGGTGTTTGTGGTTGACCAGCATGGGGATTCTCGACTCGCACCAGGGGAGCCCTATTCCAGCACCGTCTGAGCTGTCTACTGGACATCTTCTGCCTATTTCTGGTGTCAATTAAGGGAAAAGTTAAGGTCTCCCTTGTTCCTTATGTCTCACCAGTCTAGGTCTACCTTGACCTAATGTTATTGTGTAATCTGATACTAATAGCTTACAGGCATGGGAGAAGGTCAGAAAGGTGGTGACGGAAGTCTGAAAGCTCCTTCTGATGCATAAAGGGTGAGAAACACAACAAGTAAACAGAATAATCTGGGAAGGATACGGTAAGTAAGTTTAAGAGGTTTAAGACGGCGTACAGCACTTTCGCTCGGTCTGTCGCTCGTGGCGGATGGCTCGTCCGGTCGACTGTCGACCGTGGACAGAATTGGAAATGACAGATGAGATAACAGGGAGAAACCTGAACGAAAAGTGCTGGGTGAGGACAGGTCTAGAATTTCTGAGCTAAAGGCTCGATCGCGAGAGGTGTGGGGACGTGAGGTGAATAAACACCGGCGTAGCATCAATCTCGTATCGATTGTGGCCCGCTTCTCTTGACGTTAAGGGGTGGGGGGGGGGGGACAGCACTCTGTGGCCTACAATATGTGTTGGATTACTGAGGATGGACCTGAGAAACCAATGAGGCTTATAGGAAAGAACACAACACAGACATGAGCCGATGACAGGTTTACAGTGGAAGGTATCGCCATCATTAACCTAATATGAGCATCAGTTTTGGACATGAGGAGTGGAGGTGGTGACCTTCATCAGAGACCTGCAGGGTCGCGGACTCTAGGTGGGGGTGGGGGGCTTTAAATACCCCATAAATATTCACTCACTCCATCATTAAGTGCTATGCTGCGCCATCCAGTCCTATCTTTAGCCTGAGAGCTTCATATGTGTCTTCCTTAGGCTGAGAAAAGCATCTTCTCTGCTGCCCGGCACCTCCGACTCCTTGGGGATTTATATGCTGTCATTTGCCTTCCTTAAACCAACAATTTACTGACCCGTTGGTGACCCAGGGGCCAATCAAGGGACACGCTGTCCTGGTCACTTTAAGGCCATGTGTATGTGGGCTTATATGTAAGTGAGAGTGCTACTGTGTATGTGCATAGAAGAGGAGAGGGTTTAATTCCCATCAGACGCCAGAGGCCTCTGGGCCTCCTCCTGTTTCTTCAAGACTGGGGATTAGCAAAACGCGGATGCAGATGAATTTATCTCTCCTGAGATGATGGACATCCACGCTTACACATACTCACTGTTCTGCACCCCACACCACGTGCCGGAATGGTACGTTCACATGTGTGCTCAGTCCGTGTCCTGGTGCACGACAGGCACGTGCGATACAGCCCAAATACAGGATTTAAAAGCGGAAACAGGCACCCATCTCTACACGCATTTTAATCACTCGGTTAATCACGTCCAGATGAATTTTACGTGAAATCTTCATAATCAGAGACCTGAGGGGAGGTTTACAAAGGGTTGTTTCAGTGTCTGATCACTAATAGGCCTATTATGAAAAGATGGCATTTTCATGGCGAAAAATTAAAAAGCATTATGGTGTTTAGGGTGGCAGATTGCGACAAATCTTTAATTAAAACAGCAGGCCGGGGCATAAGATGAAGAAGCCACTTGAAGTGATAATAGAGTCGGGGAGATAGGATCTGCAGCTGGGCCTTGCCTTTCGGCCATGCCGCTCTTTATTTGGCTAAGAATCGGAGGCCTCGTTCCCCGCGGGTCCGCTGCCCGTGGTAATGAGAAAGGGCTTATCGCACACTGTGTCCCAATCAATCACTCGCTTCTGTGTACAAGGCAGCCCTGTTTTTCGAGTCAGAGAGCACTCGCTCCCCAAGGGGGAGTGGCCGTCTCACACCCAGCCCCGCAGATGCTTTCGTGATGTGACTTAGCGGTAAGAGAAGCCTGCGAACACACCATGACAAGCAAGGGGCAGGCCGGCGCAGGAGGCGGCCAATCTCAAAACGAGACCTTATAATTGTATGCTCAATACTCTCAGACACCAGGAGGCGCTGTGATGACTCGGAAGGGGACGAACGGCGAGTGAAGGCCGGGTTGAGTGTGGCTAAACTTTTATGACAAATAAATTATGAATAAATGAATAAATTATACAAATCATTTACAATTAATGAATTTAGTTTCTCTCAAGGCCACCTAAAACAACAAGTGACAATTATTGCTGCAGAGATCTTCCAGACTGTCGAGGGACTAATCCATGAGACAGTGTCCGAACAGGTGCCTTCCTTTGGTGTAAATTAGACAAGGACAAAGCGTCCAGACAGTAAGCTAATGCTAATGATGTGTTGGGCACCCCCTCGCTGTTATGGACAGGGAGAGCAAGAGGGGGGCTCTCAGGGACAGTTTATGGAGCCGTTTATAGGGCCAGGAAATATTACTGAAGATATTCAGGGGGGGGGTGAACAGGAGTAAAAGACCATAGAATTAACAAGGGAGAGACTCACTGTGTGACATGTAAGTTTGATCTTGCTAGAGCAGAAAACTCACTATTATTACTAGAATTTGATAATCAAACACTGAAGACTTGAAATGGAATGATTAACGATTCACACAGAGTGAAACACTCTGTATTGACAGCAGTCAATTGTGCATAAAAGGTTATTAGCTCTCCCGCTTCTGGGTAATCGACTGGCTCTGTCTGAGGCAAAGGGGAAACCCTCTGTCTTTATGGGGGCACTATACTGACCTGGACGTTTCCTGCTGGAACACATGAATGGTGTTTAATTGTGTTTTTTCTAAGGGGGCAGTACACATTTCACTGTGCATGAGGTGCAGTAAGTGCTCATCAGAAATGACTCTGCCAGAACAGAAATATGCGCATTATCACGTACAAAGGACCGTGAACGGAGCAATGGGACGGTCATGAAGCGTGCAGGCCGTGTTCATGCCAAGTTCCAAACGATCTCACTCTCCAAATGACCGCATTAAGCAGAGGTTTGCTGAACTCTCTGCGGACAGGCAGCTCACTGAAGTTACCATTTTCTTATTCGACGGCTTATTTTCTACTTTTACCAAAACAAGAACTTTTTCGTGAAATGTGATGCGGAAAATGGCAAGTTTAGGGACTGGCAAAAACTGTGAGTCAGCCGAGCAACATTTTCCCCGCGGTTGAGAAACGAATGCAGTTCCAACATCTCCCCTGCCATCGTGGGGGTGCCCTGGCACTCCGTACACCACCCCTGTCCTGGTACCCATCCTCAACATTAGCTGCCTAGCTTCCCAACGAGCTTCAGCCATCGTTTTGTTTACTGCCAGACAAACCCAGTGCTGGCGTGGGTTGGTTCAATACTAATCAAACAAATCAAACTTTCTGGTCACCCTTAATCAATCGACACTCTTCAAGAGAGCCACGATCAAGAAGCTTATAACACTGTTGTAAAAAATACGCAGAAACAGCCGAAAGAAACTATTTTTTAAAGTATATATATTCTTAAGGAGCACGGGTGTTCTCTTCCTGTCGGGCTAGTGTCTGTGGAGAGTCAATGTACTCGCGGGAGTAAGAAAAGACTCTTCTATTCTGTGAGACTTCACTGTTATGCTGATTATTCTCACAGTGAACGTGACACCCGTGCAACGGCGCAGTGACTGGTTCAGTGGTTCAGTCTCGTCGCTCTTGTTCGGAAGCTCGCCGGTTTGAGTCCTGACCTCTGTGGGCCCTTGAGTGAGGCCCCTAACCCCCAGCTTCAGGGAGGTGGTAAGCTGGCCTTAACCCCACCTCACCTGTCTGTGTGTCTCACACAGTACAAAATGGGATGAGAGAAGCATTCTGATATACCTGTACTCATATTTATGAAAATGGCACATAAAGGATTATTGTACGTCTATTAAAAATGGGGGAAATGGTTTAGAGTCGGGGTGTGTGGAAACATGAGGCATGAGGTGGGTGTCAACCAGCCCTTCACAGCCCATAATGCAAACCGAGGAGAGACCCAAAGAGGGGCGGGTCATAGGAAATGCCATCTCAGGTCAAACTGGCATGTGGCCTGTCTGAAATTACAGGACCACAAAGGTCAACATTAATCAATTTAATTGCTGGTTTCTATCCAGGCCACGGATACAAATCCAACCCAAAATGTACAAGTGCACTAAACACTATGAAAATGTCGCTTACTTTCCACTCACTGAGTGGATTTAACAACTGCAGAATCCTCACAGTTTCAAATCCGTCACGGTGATCCTAAGCAAGGCTCTTAACCTAAAATTACCTAGGAACGCTGGCTGCCCCTGCTCTCTGACCCCCCCCCACCATGCCACTTTGGAGAAAAGCATCTGCTAACCCTGAAATACTGACTAGACATCCAGCTACGACTGTTTAAACAACAGACTTTCATTCAGATTTTTAGTCTTCAGGGTTGAAAAAAAATATATAATATATATAGTATAATATATATAATTTTGACCCCGAACGTCAGAAGATGGCCCTGAGGCATGCAGTCAGGGGGGGCATTTCTAGACTGAGAAGGGGGACGTCAAGTCTGCAGACTGCAGAGGCCGTTTGGTTCTGACAGATGCTGGGGGAGGATAGTGGAGAACAGACACTTTGTTGGGGGGGGGGGGGGGGGGTCCTTGTCCCTGACATTAAGTGGAGTGGGTGTAGGGAGGCTGAGGACTTGATTCTTGAGTAACACTTGTGAATTTGGCTCTGAGTGGGAGAGCAGCCATGCATGTATGGACAGAGTCCGAGGCCCTGATGCAAGGACAGCTGCTCCTTACACCGCCTGAAGTGATGTGAGATAGCGTGTGGAGAAAGGCCAATGAGAGGCTGAGAACGTCCACCAGACAAGGGACCGGGACCTGGCCCGGAACATGGGGGCTTGGAGGAACAAGCAGACTGTCGAGCTGCCATAAGGAAGCGCGTGAGACTTTGACCCTGCTGGCATGGAGAGAGGAAGCTTCTACTGGGCAGCTGAGCTTGCCGGTAAACAGTCAGGGAACCTCCGTACAAGCCAGATGGTGAGTGACATCTCGGAGAGACTGTCTACTCCCTGACCCACTGTGACCCAGATCAGCCAGAAAGCCTCCCCCATCTGAGAGAGCAGAGGCTGGCCATGAACGATTAAAGCCTCGGCTTCCCGTCTTGACACCATCAAACGCTGGAGGTGACCCAAGCCACGGAGATAAACTGATGATGTTATTTAGTGGTACACTAGCAAGGTCTGGTGCCGTCGGGCCTGATGTAGCACAGCTGGCAAACACAGGCCCTCTGCTGGCGCTACATTAACATCATCTGCTAGAATAGCTCGGCTCATATGCCACCCTCCCCCCGCCCCTCCTGGGCGCCACTTTCGAGATCTGGGACAGCCATCTCTTATCGGTTCCAGGTTCTGAAGTGACAGACCCAGCTGCCTGGCATGGTGTCGGTGACATTGAGCCACCAGCATCTGTTCTCAAGCTCCCGGTGATGACAGTTCTGGTTCCGGTTCCGCTGAAATGTGACCGCATCGAGGGGATGCTGGTTCACTCCTGAGGCCACCAGAGGTCAGGATCTCCAACTCGGACAGACAGGAGAAGGAATCCGACTTCAGCCCGAAGGTGGTAACTAAGCTTGGAAAGTGAAACCACAAAGAAGGCAGACCTAGTGAGGTAGGAAGGCTACCGCTGCCTGGATGACTGACCTCAGCCTGTGCTCCCCACCACTGCTCCATGGCTGACTTGGCAGAAAGTTTACGGGTAGATTCAGTAGCTGTCACACCATCCCTCCATCCCACTGAACTCAGACCTCACGTCCAACTGAGGACACTTCAATCCCAGCAAAATCTGCCTCTGTGCAGAGCCCCTTTTGGGCCTGATACTATAGGCTGAGTCCACATTTTGATTTTTGTTCTGACAGAGAACATTGAGATGGTAATAATGCTGCTGGATCAGACCCGAGGTTCCTGCTAAGCTACAGCAACTCTGAGAGCCTCAAAAGGGCAAACACCCCTCCATGATCCTGTATTTCACATCACTGCGGCCCCATCACAATTAAATCAAGCTCCCCAATTTACAGTTTTACCATCGAAGGCTTTCCTCCAACGAGAAAGTCGTTAAGATAGCTTAGATGCATTTTGCGATATGATTCACACTGAGGTCTCAGTGCTAATTAATCAGAGTGTTTTGGAAATCGATGCATAACCCTTGGATCACTCAGCACCGAATTTACCAGCAGAAAAATCAGACAGGGATATAATGCCATGACAAATCGAAAGGCTGCACGTAAATGTCGGCTATTCTAACGGGAGATGCCGTAACACTAATGAACAAAGACTCGTCATGATTTAATTACCAACCAGATCCTCTACTGGCAGATTAATTTAATTTGGGGGGAAAATTTTCATTCTCAGTAAGAGTACTCAGGAAATACACTATGCAGAACAACAGATAAACAGTTTAACAGGCTTGAGTGACACATCTGGATGTTGGTGATCAATCAAAACCCAGCTTCAGCGTAAGGAAGATAAAATTTATTTCCTAAGTTCAGCAGATGTACAGTATAAATGCCAAGGTGTGTTAGAGGAGTGCCCTAGACTGTGTTAGAGTGGGCATTCATGGTCATGATTATAAAACAAATAAGAGTCTGATTTAGGAACTACTGAGGAATTTGAAAGGGCATTTTAAATACAGGAAAACATGTCTCGGATTTTTAAATGTATAAATTTATCTATGAGTTATTCAGAGGCTGAACTCACATAGCAAAAGCAGAGAAAAACTGTCTCACAAGATCAGAACAGACAGACACTTAAGAGATCATCCAGTAAAAGCTGTTCTTTCGCACAGAGCAGACAGAAACTGATCATTCGCACAGAACAGACAGAAGCAGATGAAAGCCAGTGATTCAACCGATACAGATGGAAGCTGCTCATTCACACGGAGCAGACAAAGGCTGACCATTCACACAGAGCAGACGGAAGCTGATCATTCTCACAGAGCAGATGGCAGCTATTCATTCTCATAGAGCAGATGAAAGCCGATCATTCGCACAGAGCAAACAGAAGCTGTTCGTTCTCACAGAGCAGACGGAAGCTGGTCTTTCTCACAGAGCAGATGGAAGCTGATCATTCTTGCAGATAGAAGCTGATCATTCTCACAAAGCAGAAGGAAGCTGATCATTCTCACAGAGCAGACAGGAGTTGATCATTTGCATGGAGCAGATAGAAGCAGATCATTCTCACAAAGCAGAAGGGAGCTGTTTATTCAGGTAGATGTAGATAGAGCCAGTGGCAGCTGATGTACTCACATGTGGCTGGCTTGTTGCAGTTGTGCCCATGCCGGAAATACTGTGGGTTCTCCATAACCGGGATGCGGGTCATGCCAATGATGACCGCGTCAGGCGCAGCATCCAGGGAACAGGGGCTGATGATGCCATGATTGACGTGATGAAGAGGACTGGCGGAGTCTTCCTCCCCACTGATCACAGCTACCGGCCCTAACAAGAGAAGCGGAGAGAGAAGCAGGGGCTTTCATTAAGAACATTAATGGGTGTGAAAAACAACGGCTCAAAAGTAAGAGAAAAACAGCCCACAATGGAGGAAGAGAGTGAATCCAGAAAAAATGCAGGGGGTCCAACGTCGTTTAAAACCTCTACCCTGTGTAGTAAGGTTTATTGGCTATCGAAATCCAATTTTATACCAGTATTAGGGTAGGAATGTAGGAAAAACATATAATTAAAGCGATATGTAGAATGCATAGTTACGATTAGCATATGTTAGGGTTAGCATTGTATAATTTGCCAAAAAACTGATCGTTATTGAATTAGAGTGTTAACCTGCAGTCGGCGGCCTCAGTCTACCGTTCAGTTCTGTGCCAGAGTTTATATTTCACCAAGGAACCTACAATGATTTAATGAGTCTTAGCAGAGGTAGCAGAACCATGAGTGAGACCAGGGGAATAGGACCTTTATTTGGAGGAAACCATGTCCTTTTCAGAGTAAACACGGTTCTGTAGAGAGCAGGACAGATTTAGTTAGTTTGAAAAGAGAAACTGGGGACGGAAGGAAAAGCAAACAGACGGGGGAGGGGGGGGGGGGGGTGGAACAGCTTGGGCTCGTTGGAGTGTGTGGGACGAGTGCAGGGTTGTGACGGTGTCGACTTCCCCTAAGTTACCAGGCACTAAAAAAAACAGAACACAGCAATTTATACACTCTGCCACGCCCCCCAGCCTCCACCCCACCCCCACTCAGAGCCGGCAGCATTAAAATCCCATTTTAATATGCTTGAATTAATTCCCGGGATATCTGTTTACTGTTCTAAAACAGGTAGCGGTCATGACTGCAAGCCGCTACGGCTAACAGACTGCAGCCAGTCTGCAGGCCGCGATTCACTCCTGCCTCCCTCTGCCGGCTTCATCTTCAGGGAGAAAACAGCTACTACCGAGAAGTCGAGCGATGAAGCGTCTCTTCACCTTCCTTCGTCCGCCTTTCCTTCACTTCCCCCACCTGGATGAAGGAGCAGGTACCAGCTATCTATTCAGCTCCTGTTATTTTTAGCAGCAATATGCTAATGCCACGTGCGCGCACACGGTGGTTGGCGGTGGGTTGGAAATGACGGCAAACTCAGACTCCGCTTCGTGAGAGAGAGCAGCTGTGTGTCAGAAGATGTGGGGAGGGTAGGGGGGGGGGGACACCTTGTAGACAGCTGGAGTGAGAGTGTCACACAAGTATGTCATCAGAAGGGCTTGTGCTCTCCTGTCAACATCAATGTTTACCTCACGGAATCCACAAAATCCGGAAAAAGGGCAAAATAATTCCGCAGATTGCAATAACAAAATATTCTTATCTTTCTATTTTTAACACAGAGAAACAAAAATGCCTTGTTTGAAAAACTGCCAACCCATGAGTCTCTGCTTATCCGATTCCGATTCATTTTCAAGCACAAAGAAACGTAAATAAATGAATAAGACCTCCCTGCACCCCACGTCCTCCCTAAATCGATTTCGGAGCTTTGAGTGTTGGGGTGAGTCTGCGAGGCCTTTTTTATTACTGGGTCTCAGAAGTTAATCGCTTGTGAAGCGGCCAGATGGGCTGGGAGACACAATCGAGTCGCGTCGTCTCCGTGGCCTTCATCCGCTCATCTCGCAGCCATGAGTAGGTCCCTCAGGTGCCAGTGTGTGTTTTGTGCTAAGCACGTTCATATTTGCTGGGTGTGACGAACGACTTGTCGAGAAGACAACGGAACCTACTGCAAGCCCCGTTTGTCTTCATTAAAACAAGCATCAATTGATCATACATGAACGTATTTAATGGAAAATAATAACCCATACGAAAGCATAAGATATTAAACGCAGACTTGTGAAGAACTAAACTGTTGAGAATTAAGACTGCAAAGACCCAACAAGCCTTGTGAATAGTCTCAACGATGGCTCACACCGAAATCCAGAAGGGCATCATTAAGTACACCATAACAGGTCACTCCAGATCTGAAATAAGCATGAAAAGGAGAACTCAAGCCCTCTCGGTTATGTTGATGGTGCATAAACAGGACATCGATCAGTCCTATGGTCAGCCCCTCTGGAAGGCATCCCCAGGGGCGATGTGTCACACAGTGGATTAGGTCACAGCTTAACGGACGAATGGCATCATTGCAAAAAGGAGTAACAGGAACAGATGAGACACAGATGACAAGCTAGAGGACAGACATGTTTTGGCAGTAGTGTTGCAAAATTCTGGGAATTTTCCCGTTAATTCCCAAATATTTCTTTTAATTTCCCTGGAAAGTCTCCAGCTGTCCAGCCCTAGTTTGGCAGGTGCTTGAAAGAGGACATTGGAGCGTTAAGGACAGAGGACTTGTGCACCCCCCGGTGATGATACGAGAGAGACTCTTCATCACTCTAAGAACCACAATCGAGAACTAGGTGAGGTTGAAGGCTATCCCCACATCCTACTTACTTCAGAAATATATCTGCCGAATCCATAGCATCCCTTAATCACCAACGGTTTGGTTTTTATTGTAATCTCATCTATGAAGCTCTTTCTGTTATATTCCATGTATGAAAAGTGGTATATGAATAAAGACTATTAATATAAAGGAGCAGCCTATGAAGATGTACACTGTAGGGTTAACGCAACCTCTTCAACACATCCGTTAGTGATGATCCACGGATTTCCTTTGCTCACGCTGGATAGTTATGGTTAACAAAACCCAACACCAGAGAGATAGGCTGTGTCAATGGGGCAGGATGATCTGGGAGATCCCCAGGAGTTCCCCAGGAGATCCCCCAGCAGATCCCCAGGAGATCCCACAGCAGAGCTCTCCACTGCTTCTCCATGTTATTTTTGTCACCACCCCTGCTGGGGGTGTTTCTCACAACCACGAAAGAGAAATGCCAGGCGCATTTATAAAGCCCTGAGCTGGTCTCTTGTTGCCAGTACATCTGGAAAAGGAGCTGCTTAGGTCACATCATCCAATTTCTCCTCTAATATAAATCCGTCTGTTCGACAGTTAACACTTCAACTTTTTGTTTTGGGGGGGGGAGCTCTGCAATGTTTTACACACCATTTTAAGCAGTCCACCCACTGCACCAGATTGTCCCATAGTTTTCAGAGGTAAATATATAATAAATAAACCTTCAGTTTATATAATATAGTTTTAGCATTAATGTCGAATACAGAAACAGGATAGTTTCTTTTTGGTGTAGTATTTAAGTATTTTTTGAACAAGGTGTAATCAGTGACCCATTAACTACACCTGCGTGTTTAATCAATGATCCATTCCATCGATCAATTGATTGATCAATAAATAAATAAATCAATCAGTCAGTCAACCAATCAATTTCCGGGGCCATCTTTGACCCGCCTGTGTCTTTACTGATAATGATTTTCTTGTTCTGCTGAGAGCTTTTTGGTTCTCATTCCCTTTAACCGCTGGATTATCCATCTTCCAACCATTTAAATGATTTTACAGGCACCACGATGGATGTTAAAACACAGTTTTTCAGTTGAACGCATACACAGCCATTAGAGTGCCTCTCGTCATTAATTATTGGGTGAGTGCGGGAACTCGATGTTAGCTGGGACTTGCAATGTCACACACGAACGTGTTGGGAGTCAAAGAAATTGGGAAGGGAACAAAAAGAGACGCGACTCCGCAGAGAGTCAGGGCTGTTGTTCCGTTTACGGCAGAGAGGGAAACATTTCCCGTCGCTGTAACATTCTTCATTTGATGCACGGGGCACTCGTTTCATTAAGAATCATCACAGCTGAATTTAACCTTGAAGGTCGTTTGACAAGCAGATTCACGACGCCGAGTCCATGCCTCACGTGTGCATGTCGCATCATTTGGAGGCTGCAGAGAAGCATTTCATGCAAGTGTACTTATCGTTTTTATCCATGCATACAGCAGGGAGTTTTTAATAAAAAAATCCAGGTTAATTACCTGCTCAAGGTTACAACAACAGGGCTACTCCTGGCCTCGAGCCAACAGGCCTTCGGATGGTGTTTGAGTTGAGGGCCAGATCCCAAAACGCTGCTGTAAATGACCCCGAAAGGCGCTACAGAGAGGCTCCAAGCGATGACAACAGTGACGAATCATGATATCCCCTGTTACTGAAAAAACACATACTGTAACCAATCAGTTCAGCATGCGATTCCCGCTGCATTGTAAATGCACAATAACACGGATACAATGAAAATACCTCAGTAAGGGGTTTCTGCTGATTTTATATGACAAAATAAAGTTAAGTTTTTTGTGTTTGCTGCTATTTTCACTTCATGAAGGTCAACCTGTCTTTTAAAATGTAGCTCAATTAAGGTTTTTCGTTTTTTTGCTGATGGATAAAAGAAAGTCTCGGTAACCCTCCCTCAAAAAAAATAAGTCAGCACCTTGGGACTTGGACGCTTCATCCAGACTGATTCCAGCGGTAAGTTTAACCACGCGCCCGATTATCATACTAAATCATGGGGCTTAAAGGAGATGCCGTCTCTCCAGGGAAGCTTAACTTGTCCGGATATATTTCACGGCAAAGTGCAGGGGTCAAACAGACCTCATTCTTTCACGTGGGATATGGGACTCAGGCATGCCAGTAACGCGGCAAAAACGGGAGCACGTGTCTGCCGCCCGGTACCTACAGCAGAACATTCTGGGTTCACCGTGCAGCTGGGCCCTGTCCCATGACTCTGTCTGGTGTTGGTGCGTCGGGTCACCAGGCGGTTAGCGCTCCGCGTCTGTGCTGCCCCCAGAGAGAAGAGCGGAGCTTGTAGGCATGGAAAGGTGCATTGTGGGACAGCAATGGAGGGCATGTCGGCAGCACACTATCTCTCCTGCCCCTTACCCACATACTGCTGCCCTTGCCTTTCCTGTCCCAGCCTCTAGAGGGCTCCCTTTCATGCCTCACCTCTTGCCCCCAAGCAGTGCAGCTGAATGCAGATTCTTCAGCCGGAAGCACATTTAAGCCTGGCACTGGGACAACATAGACTAAAAACCACGGTTCCCTCCTTTAATAGAACGAACCTCTTCATTCAGATAAAATATATTAGCTAGAAGTCAAAGTATTTTGACAGGTCTGAGGCTGCGACGCATGCGTGACAGCACAGACCAGACAAAGCCATTCACATTTAACTCTCCAATGATTTTAACTTCAACACACTGCTGGAGTCCTTCTTCTGTTTCCTATTTAATTTATTGAGAAATGGAAGACAGGAGGGAAACAGGACTGGAGGAGCAGGCAGATATGTTACGATTTGCTTATGTGCGTGGTGCTTGAGGGGGGAAAACACAGAGCAATCTGAAGCCTCCCCGTAGTGTGGCGATGCTGACGAGAGCGGGATGCAGGCACAGATTCGGTTACTCGGGAAACAGCGATCAGCAGCTCACCTCAGCAGCACCTGAGGTGCCGGCAGCCGCCTCCCGGGCCAGCTGGCTGACTCAGCGCGGATGGCCGGCCTGGCAGGACTACAGTGAAATGGGGGCCTATAGTGACGGGGGTGAGCGAGGGGAGCACATCCACCTCCAGTCAGCGTCCGCATGGGACGGCGTGACGAGGAAAGGAGCCACTTTTAGCAGGAGGGAAAAAAAATCTGGCCCCAAAAATGGTCACGAAATAACATTCAAGCGTTTAGAAATTTACCATACATGACATATCCCGCAGGTGACGAGAGTGGCCGGACCGGAGAGGCCTCCAGGGTGTCTGATGCGCTTCCAGCAGGAGATATGGATTCCATATTGCTCCACCAGATCAGTGGTGGGGAAGGGCAGAAGGCGGAAAGCTAAGCTCGTTAGCTGCGGGGC
>JAODJX010000007.1:5207431-5218386 GCA_026776945.1 Isichthys henryi
CCCCCCCCCTCTACCGCCCCCGCCGACCCCCCCTAACCACACACTTACCCTCCCCCACCCCTTTCCTATCTCCACCCCCCCCCCCTCCAGGCCCCCCCAATAACCGTAGGCCTAAAAACAACTCGTCTTAAAAAATAAGATTATTTCTGTTTACATGAACACGTTGCATGTGTTCTTGTTAATTGGGAAGCACAAAGTCCCAGAGACAGTCAGTCGCACTTAAGTGATCTGGTAGAGCTAATAAGCCTTTAGCGGATTGCTACCGAAAACTTTGAACTTGCGTATGAGCGGATTACCTACAGACATCCGACAAATGACTTCGATATCAACCCACAGCTAGGGGAAGACCCCACTCTCATAATTCTGCCTTATAAGAAAAGAGACAAATCAATAGTCCATCAAAACAGCACCCTCTCCCCCCCCCCCCCCTCAGTGGGGTGAGACTGCGGTTAATAGGCATTTTCCTCTTTTTTTGTTCCAAGTAAGAAGAGAGGTTGGGGCAGGGTTCAGGGTGTAATACGGAATTGATCTTCGCAGACTGAGTGGAGACCTTCACTGCATCCCAATATACAGCCAAAGCCAGTAGAAGAAAGTCCTCTATTGTTGTTTCTTATACTGGTCCTCAGAGGCCCCCAGACTGCCCACATTCTTGCTCCCTCCCAGCCTCTAGTAAGGAGCTGTGAGGGAGCCAAAATGTGAACTGCCTGGCAGGGAACTGGGAGGGAGCAAAAATGTGCTGAGAAACACTGGTTTAGAGCAGATCTGGGTCTGAACTACAAAACCACATGAAGACTTCAGACAAGATCTTGAGATGTTTCCTTTTCTTAAATATTTTGTAATACTGTGACCACACAGAGTTTCATGTTACAGCGTATCTGCAGGCAGATCTGAAGGTAACAAATTCGGCTCACTGAGATGAATTCGCATCAGGCCTACCTCAGTAATCTACGCTGTCTGCATGGTGCCAATGAATTGTCTCTCAAAACCACAAAGCCCTCCACAGGCACTCGAAAATTTTAGCGGTAACCCAGAAACACGTGGCTTAAGTGTGCAAAGGGCTGGAGTGCCACACAGAGGAAGCACACTGACCCCCCTCTGTACCACATGTGTTCACTATTTACCTGTTTTTATAACACTGCCTGACCTTGAGGATGAAAAGCTTCCTTCAGATACCTTTTGCAGACTAAGATTCCATTCATTCTGACCAGTCCCTAAGGACACAAGAGATACTGTGAAGGATTTAGCTCTGAACATGACCTAAGCATGAGTGGAAGGTCCCACAGAACCCGACTGGGTGCTGTCTACCCCAGCATCTGAGCTATAGCCATACATTTCAGGACAGACCCTCTTTTGAAATAGATCAATCCACATGAGGACAACTACCAGCTCGGAACTGTCAATTTCAGAACCTCTACTGAGCCTTCAAGTGGAACTGTTTACCTTCATAGTGTGGGAATCAAGATGAAGCTGACCATGTCAGAACCGCAACTGAGTCAGAGCTGACCACGTCAGAACCACTACTGAGTCAGAGCTGACCACGTTAGAACCGCTACTGAGTCAGAGCTGGCCATGTCAGAACCGCTACCGAGTCAAAGCTGACCACATCAGAACTGCTACTGAGTCAGAGCTGGCCATGTCCAAACCACTACTGAGTCAGGACTGGCCACATCCAAACCGCTACTGAGTCAAAGCTGGCCACATCAGAACTGCTACTGAGTCAGTGCTGGCCACGCCAAAACTGCTACTGAGTCAGTGCTGGCTAGGGCAGAACCGCTACTGAGTCAGAGCTGGCCACGCTAGAACTGCTACTGAGTCAGTGCAGGCTAGGGCAGAACGGCTACTGAGTCAGAGCTGACCATGTCAGAATCACTACTGAGTCAGAGCTGGCCACCACATTGAAAAAAGAAACAAGCTAAGCACAGCTACGACTCATCTTCCGACCTCCTCCGGTACGAGCTGCATCCAGACCGACTCCATTTCAGCAAAATCAGCCTCTCACAGGGCCGCCCTGTGAACGTCTCCGCCTGGAAAAACAAAAACCCTTTCTGTCCGCCTGCCACTCCGAAAAGTGACCCATTTTTCAGGTATGGGTCAAACAGAGAAACAGCGGGGCGCCTTTGCAGTGTCTGTGTTAAGCAGAGATCTTCCACCGCCCACAGGGTGGCGCTGCTTCGGTGTCTGTCTTTTGTGGATGGGGCAAACAAACCTCACCAAGATAGCCGCAGTTCACCTGCACGTTTACTCTTGGCTATGAATGCAGGCTCTAGCGGGGGGGGGGGTCTCATTCGTGCGATTGCCATGTTTCTGCCTAAATGTGCTCAGTTACTGATCAAAGCCAGGAAACACTCAAGGTCAAACTAACAGAACTAATAAATGCGCGTTACAGCAGGAATCCGACGGGAGCGGGTTTATCAGCGGGAGGTGCAGAGTTAGCAGGCCTCGCTGCAGCGCTGGTCTCTCTCATACAGTTTATGATTTTCTGATGCTGTGGTCACTGTACATCGGTCCCAGGTCATCCCTGCAGAACGGGGTTCAAAGCTGCTGCAACTCGCCCTCGGAACTTCCCCATAAGTAACACCTCTGTAACTTCTGTTGCCGTTACTATCCCTCACCCGAGCAGTTAAACGATATTTTGGTCGATTTAAACAAACAGCCAACATTTGTAATGCCGTAAACTCAGCCTGGAGAGACCCGTCTGACAGATTCCTCGCCGCGCCGCTTCCCTGCTGTCTGACAGCTGCAGTCCAGCTACTGCACATCAGCTCACCTGCTGGTGTAGAGCGAGGCGAGCTACTCTCCGTCTCAGCCTCTGATGAAACATGCGCGCCAGCTGAAACTGTGGGCAGGTCAACTCCAGAAACACCAATTAAAGGTCCCAATTCAAGAAAATATCAGTTCTGATTGGGTAAACCCAACATTACCACATAATGTCATGTCACCCTTCAGATAGTATCTACAATGATGCACCACACAGCCCTTCTGACACGTCTCATCGCGGTTTTGATTGCGACATCAGTCTGGCCTGAGGACTGATGGGTTTTCTACAAGCCCGGCCAAGAACGTCGTCCTCATCATTGCAGTGAGGACGATGTGTGGCCACCACACATCTGAAGGTCACTGTCCTTGAAAATGAGAGCTCAAGGGGGAAGGGAGGGGGATGCTTTCACTAATAGGTAACCCCCCCCAACCAGTTTGATTTACAAAAAAAAATTCCATCCAACATTAATTGGCACCATTTGCTCACTGAGGTTCCTCCAGCCTGAAATGACTTGTGTAATTGTTGGTAATTATGAAGCGCAGAGAAGGGAAATTGGCACGACTTGTCCCCAGCAAAGCAGAAAAAAATGACACATAGACCAGAGGAGCGGTGGGGGGGAAGGGGGGACAGACATCCCTTCCCACACACATAGGATGCACGTCTGACTGAACTGATGGATGAATGTAAGAAAAACGTGTTGGCTAACAGAGCCAAACTAAGAAATGAAATGTTAGACGTCCCGTAGAGACAGTAGCACAGACTGATACAGCGTGTCATAAACGCGGCTTCTCTTGGAGCAAATCAAAAGTACATCCTGGCTGTCTCAGTAACAGGAGCGGCAGGGTACTGAGCAAAACCTCCCAGAGTGGTGTGGGGAAGAGATGGATGAGGGGCCTGCTGCTCACACCGGAGGAGAGAAAGAGGAGAGGGGGATGGAGAGCAGACGTATTCCCCTATGGCTGCCCGTCTCCTGCTAAAGCCAGAGCGCTAATCCCATCAGAAACGTTTCCCTCACAACTGATGCGTTTCATGCACGGCCATAATCCGCCATAATATTCATTTGCGGTGACAGATAGATTCGACTTGCTTTTTAGATTTATTTTTCTTGGGAAATAATAATAAAAGACGTAATCTAATTTTTGCTGCCTAATATGATGGTCAGATATGAGTCGGGCCCAGCGGGAAAATGTCACACAGCACCGGACCACATGTGGGTCACTGCTGTCGATCTGCCCTGGCACAGCGGGACCCAGCGAGCCAGTCGGCATCAGGAGAGCGCCCCACACAGGCACGACTCACTAAATGCGGTACATTTATTTTATTTGATGCTACCTTCAAAGGACTTATTAACGGCTGATTTGTTTTGCCTGTTTGCCTCCGAGCCCCATCTCTGGGAGTGCTCCACCAGAATTGGATAAGAATTATCCAGTGCTGAAAATCACTTTTAATTTAAATTTTCAAAGTAGCAGCACGCGATGACAAAGAGACTAAACATAATTTATCTGCGGCTCCTGAAACCTGCTGTTTTGCAGGTGTGCTCGAGACCCACATGCGTCCCACACGAGACCCACACGCGTCCCACACGCAACCCACACGCGTCCCACACGCAACCCACACGCGTCCCACACGCGACCCAAACGCATCCCACACGCGACCCACACGCAACCCACACGAGACCCACACGCAACCCACATGCATCCCACACGAGACCCACACGCAACCCACACGAGACCCACACGAGACCCACACGCAACCCACACGAGACCCACACGCGTCCCACACGCATCCCACATGCGTCCCACACGCGACTCACACGCATCCCTAGCCACAGAGGGCCACTTGCCCAGCGCCTTCCGTGAGCAGCGGCCGGTGTGCAGGTTATCGCTGCATGCTGGCTTCAGTGTAATGATTGCCATTTTTAATGCTCTCCCTGGAATCCCGTGCCTTGACAGCAGATATAACCAAACGGAGTTAATCACACACCTACCTCTATCAGAAAGGAATCTAATTCAATTTGAGGCTACAGCTAAACGACCTAAAAGCAACGTTTCCTACTGACTAAAATCATTATAGGCGTGTTTCACACTGATACTGCGCGGAGAGCAGGAGGAAGCATAGTGGAGACTCATACTGCCCAAAGCACTGACTCAACCCACACCTTCTGGCCCTCTGATTCACTGAAGCTGTCACATGACCCAGCGGCAGCAGTGTTGCCCATCCCCAGGTTTCGGGCCTCCTCTTGGGGCCCGGGGGTAAGACAGGGGCCAAAGTCTACATATGGTTCCAATCCATTTTGAGATAACAGTCTATCAGTCTGTCTGATGACAACAGACCAGAACACCAACACCTTTAACCGAGGAAGTAGGTTACTTATTACAACCAATCCTGTTTCATAAATTTAAACAGCTATAACCTAAGAATACCGTTGAATTTCAATTTATTTTATGCATTAATAACTCAAGGTAACTCTCCAAGGTAACTATATTAAATAATCCCATCCTGGAGTACCCCAGCCCTATGCTCTGTGCTACCTGGGATAGGCTCCAGGCCCCCCCTTGATTCTGTCCAGGATATACATTTGGAAGATGGATGGATGGATGGATGGATGGATGGAAATTTGCCTCATATTCAGATCAAATCCCACCGCTTGACAAAGCCTGGTCTGTGAGGATCAGACCCCAAAGCAGCCCTCCACCAGATGAAGTGAAGATTGAGAACAGCTTCATTCCACTTGTGATTTAATAGCAAAGGAAACAATACAACGAATGAAAATAATAACTTCTTACATATAAAAAACAACACTGATGAACCTCAAAGCAAACATGAGCCTTTCAGGTAAAGGATGATGACACGACATCCTGTGGCAGACCTTCAGCGATGCCAATTTGCCCTTAGATGCCAGTCAGCTGGCTACTGATGAAGAGCTGACCATGAAGTAAAGGCAGATCTTTGCCACTTTCTACCAGAGCAGCCCCCCCCCTTCCCAGCGCTCTGTGGAGTGAGCCTTTCATGACCTACATCTGTTAGCCAGACACCCCCCCCCCTTTGATTTATCACACAATTCACATCAATCTGAGACTTTCTACAGAAACCCCCATTACATATAATATACAGTATGTTCCTTTAAAGGCGGATCATGTATGACATTTTTTATTTGATCAGAGCAGCTCACACGGAGCTCAATGCAATGCAGATCCGCAGGGTTTTTGCTGGATCGCTGCGTGTCGGTCCCAGCTCACCGCAGTGAAATGCCCGGCCCACATTCAGTTCCCCATGGCTGACACCCGCGCCTAATCTCTATCTGCTGAATTTAACACGAGAGACTCACGTGTAAGGAGAAGGGAAAACTTGCATTCCGTGTTTTTCACTTGTAGGCGCTGAAAAAATTACATGGTTTATGTGAATTTGGTGGCAAATCTGGTCTCTCCTGCTTGCGCAAGTGTCTGAAGCATGGCAGGGATCTGCAAGAAAGCCAGAGGTTTGCTGTGCAGCATAAACAACGTAGTGAGGATGTTAGTCTGCAGCACAAAACACACCCACGACTCTGCGACGGGGAAGGGGGAGGGGACAGGCAAAACAGAATTAAACCATGCTGGGAATAGCCACACCCCCAGGGACATGAGAATTCCCCCCCCCACGACACGAGAAGTCCCTTCTCTCTCCTCACTGTCCATCACTCCTGCTCACACGACAGCTAACTAAAGCTTTCCCTCAATTAGAGGCAATTTTCTATTACAAACCTTTTAGACTGTCTTTGGCTAGAAAATGACTGGCTTCATAATTGATATTTTCTGTTGCTAAGAAACCATTTAGCGTGCAACTGATAATGGTCTTGAGGGAGGTTGTACAAATACTACAAGTTGCTTTTAATCATAAGCCACGCAAAATAAACTTGGACTGCAGAAAAACAATATGCCTTGAATATGAACGTGTATTTTAAAACGAAACTCAGATTATTTCTTACAAGCTTTGAAGCTTGGCAACATTTGGTGAGATAACAGGAGCGCCTGTCAAAAAATTATGAGAAAATGATCATAGAAAGGACAAGGTGGGCTTTGAAGAGAAAGAAACACACATAAACAACAGGTTATGTATGTAGGAACTTCATCGTGGCAGCTCAAAGCTGTGGGATTCACTTGTTACACTAAAAAACTTCTCTGAAAACCGGAGGTTTTCCCAGGACTGAACATACAAACACACCATCTTTCTTTAGAGATCGTCTCTGCTGTTTGAGCTAAACTGCAGCAATAGTCTCAGATTCGTCCGCTGCCCTGCAGGTTGTGGGCTCGAATCCGCATTAACTACGATCTGCAACGGCTCCTGGACATGTTCAGGCTACCAAGTGGGACCTCCAGGTATCCTAAAAACAAATAATCGTGCGTTCAGAAGGATAGCTGCACCTGAGCCGATGTCTGCAGAATCCTTCCTTCCTGCCTGGCTTTGCTGTAGCACACGGCTCTTCTGCCTCCATTCTATTTCTAGGACAGTGACATGCAGGCAGACATGGGTCCCCAGGCTGTCACACATGTATCTTTAATGCGGATGAATAAATAACGCAACCCCAGAGACTTGTCTCCTCCCTTTCCTTAACCCCACACATTCAGAGAGATGCAAGCACTTTCACGATTATCTTCTGTTCACCGTTTAGATCCTCGTCCTACCAAGCAACGCTACCATTTCATTTTAGGGTGCGACAGAATCTGGAATTGCCGTTATTCCGGCTGAGAAGAGCTGACAGCTTTATCTGTTTGCACGCAAATATAAATTGAGGAGCTTAAAAAACTAAATCAATAAATGCTGGGGGAAAACACAGGCCGCGTGTGATAATGACATCCTGTGGGAAGGCAGCCTTATCGCTGCCTGATGCCGGTCTTTTGTATGGATCAGATGGGCCTGTACCATCCCATTCTCCGACCTCACCACATTGCGGTCACCGTGGTCACGGTGGTCGCCATGACCACCCCGCGGAGAAGCGGAATTCCGGCACGCAGAGCAACTCCCTCCAGGACGCTCAGTAATGGACACACCAGTGCCCCCACTGGGCATACACGGGAGTGGGAGGATGGAGGAACCCGGAGGGTTTGAGAGCCTGTGTCTGCAGATCTAGCACCAGGTTCAGAAACAGAACCCTAACATTTTGGGACAACTGTTGCCTCACTTGTGGGGGTTGCCCTGACAAAAGTGGCCAGATGTCCTGCAAGCTAGACCCCTCAGAAACCCCAGGGGATCATCCCAAATCCACATTGCTTCTGGAAATTTTACTTACACAAAAATGTTCTGAGGGCAGAACAAAAAATGATTGGTTCAGAGAGATAACCAATCAGAACGAAGTGTAGGTGGAAGCGGGACCAAGACATGTGATTGGTTGGTCCAGCCTCCTTTTTCTGCTTGGACCCACCTCCTCTACAATCTGATTGGTTATCTCCCATGAGCGGCTCATCAACGTAATGTAACATAAATTCCTGTTGCGTGTTTGACAGATAGATGCATCGCTAGAATGGAATGGACCCCTTGCATACGCCACCTTGGGTTCTCCACTTGAATTGGCAATTTCAATGAAAACAAATATGGTTCCCATGGCAGAGCAAATTTCTTGAACCAGGGGGTGGGATTTTGGCTGGATTGCCCCTGATGGTAGATTTTTGGGGTCAAGAATCTGCCAGGTTATCCACACCCCAGCAACGCCTCTGCTCGCAGATCACATTCCCAGTTCGCATTTCCTGTATCCCCCCGTTTTCTGCCTGACCACAGCTAACACTCTCATTTCCTGTCTCCTTCCCACCTTCTCAACGGTTTAGTAAAATTCAAAGAAAATCCCCAATACATTCTCCCATCCTCATATCACATGGTTCTGTCTTTTCCAAATCCTGTTCGGTTTTCCTGCCCTAGCATCTTATTTATAAACTGTGCAGAGTCTGTCTCTCCCCAGTCCCAACAAAAACCCCATTCGCAAATCACCATCTTCTCTACCCCTCTCACTCTCCCAACAGCCATTTTCAACCATCGAAACCCTGATTTTTCCTTCAACCTTAAATTAAATTTCGACTGAAGGACCCATTAAAAATAACGACCCTCTCTGGTGGATTTGCTATACTGGCCGTAGAATATTTGAAAAAAGCTGAATGTATAGACGGTAAAATAATATATTAGCTAGCTTTTAATGGCTTCATTTGTGCAACTCAAACAATAATATAGATGAGTATTCATCTTATTTAGGTACAATCAATTATTAACTTAATTGTTCAGAGGCAATAAATTATTCAGTAATCTAAGCAATTAGTTCATCAAACATAATTGAATTCAGAACGATTACTATTTCATTTTCTAATAGAATGAACCAATATCTTATTCTCTGAGCTTTCTTATCAGTACAAAACTAAAAAAAAAAAAAAAACATTATCTGGAAGGGCTCAGATAATCATGGTTGACAGGCAGGGTTCAGCGAGCGGCTCGGGTAAATGAATTATATCATCGGAAATATAATTCCAGCCTGTCCTGCTGTCCAGCTCCAGGAAGTGTGCATGACAGCGTTTCCCAATCCGGTCCTCAGAGACCCACAATCGGTCCATGTTTTTGCTCCCTCCGAGCTCCCGGCAGTGAACTGTCAGTCGTTCCCTAAGGACAAGATTGGGAAACACTGGTGTACGGTATATAGTTATTATATTAGTGACCCCCGCTTCATTCTGACTGTAAGTGTGTTCCACGGCACGCTTACAGGGTCAGCTTTCCTAGGTAGACCCCCTCCACCAGCAAAGAGAGCCGTAATTTACGCAGCACTGAGCAGCCAACTTACCCCTAATAGACGGGCAAGCTCCATCCACTAAAGAGTGTCCCTTTGAAGAAACCTCTCTGGCTCACTTTGATCCTGCCCATGGCTTAGAAACCCCCCCCCCTCACCCTGGCTTCATTCTCAGGCAGCCAGCCAGGGACCTCTGCGGCTGCAATCTTTAAAACGGCCTTTATTTTTCAGAGGCACAGAGAAATTCATCAGTGAGGAAATTTTCTATTTACTTCCTAATTTGTTTTTCGTTTCTCAAAGCGAAGCATAATTCCAGCAATCTATTCCATACCAAACAAAAAAAAAGGGCCCCTTTGACGTGAAATATATTACCTGCGAAGTTCTGAGGATGCGAGCTGTTATGTAAGCACCACCATCCGCTCTAATTAAATCAGACATTTGGAAATGTTAACGAGAAGGACATGAGAGTGGTCACAAAAAGAGACTGTGTTCCTGTCAAACTGGTAGAGACGAGTGACGTTTAGAAGCAAATAAGTAACGTCAGATTTCCCGAAGGATGCAGGTAGTCGTGGACTGAGAGAGAAGCTTCTTGTTGAGCAGAGCATGATCAAAACTCCATGGAGGTGACAGGACTGGAGTCGGACAGAATGTCTGGCAACCAACGCATGGTGACTCTAACGGCAAAGATAGGATATCACTGACACGGTCAAAAATAACACCCCCTTATGTAAACGGACTTGTTTTAAGAAATTACTTGGCATAATTACCTGGAAAATTGTTCCGAAAATCAGAGTGATGCATTAGACAAGCTATGTTAGCCTCAGAAATTCATCCCCAGGCCGCGTTTCTCTTTGTACCCCAGGGGATATAACAGACAGACATAACAAGTCAGAAACATTGATTAAATACAATCAAATATGATCCATTTTTGTTTCTAGACCTAGTCTTCATCTTAAAATAAAAACAAACCACCATCCAATCTTTCTTCAAGCAGAAAATCCATCAATGCAACACGAATGTGGAGTGGAGGTCTGAATTGAAGCAGAAATCCAAAATAATATATATATATATAATGATGAAGGATAAGCGGTTTGGAAAATGGATGGATATATATATATATATATATATATATAGAGAGAGAGTTTGCTTATGTCTTAATAGCCTCTTTATGTGTTGTGTTTCCCTACAGATTATTGTTCATAATTAGATAAATTATTATACAGTAACTGCTCCCCAACCCTAGTTCGGTTAAACCTCACAAAACATACACCGAATTAACCGCTAACATTCTGGAGTAGGAACTGATTTTTAAAAACCCTGTATTACCTTTAAAAGCTTAATTGTCTTTTGTTCATCGATATGGCAACTGGCCTCAATGATAATCCATCCATCCATTTTCCAAACCGCTTATCCTTACTGGGTTGCGGGGGGTCCAGAGCCTATCCCGGAAGCAATGGG
>JAODJX010000007.1:5241177-5251186 GCA_026776945.1 Isichthys henryi
GCCCACCACCCGGCACCAAACTTCTATTTTAACCCCGTCCCTATCCTTTTCCAGCCACCTCCTTTAGAGAGCCCCGGGGTGGGGGGGGGGGGGGGGGGGGGGGCAACGGGGTGGCCACTGGAGAGGGGGGAGTGCCCACCAACGTCGGTCCAGGTGACCGCGGGAGAGCTGCAGTCTGAGCTGACTTCACATGGGGAGTCTAAGCTCACATCTTACCAGTTTCATTCCTGACATTAAATTTTGAACAAAGCTGGAAGGAGGCAGACTGACTAAGGAAGCCTCTCCGTATAAGGGGAGCGGGATCCCAGGGGGCGTGGCCAAGCATCTGGAACTAAGCCGCTAAAATGAATGAAGCTGCCTTCATGAAATATATAACTTTTTTTATAATAAATAATTTTCACATTCACACAGTCACACATGAACAGATCGTTAATACCGGCATCATACTGACATTAACACACCGCAGTAACAATCTGCAGACATGATGCGTGTTTTATACATGATGAAAGCTGCCGTGTGGTTGCCGTGTGTTGGTGCGTGACCCCCCCCACCCCACCCCGGGAAGCGTTGCGGGCTGGGGAACAGGATGCCCGCCCACTCGCACAGCTCCTCCCCCTCCTGCCACCCCCACGCGCTCTCCCGGAGCCTGTGACACCCCAGCGTGATGCCAGCACACGCCCCCACACTCTCTCTCCGCCCCCCATCAGGCGGCTGCGTAATAAAAACATCGACGGCAGAGGAAGACGGGACACTCCGAGAGGAAAAAGGCCGTGGTCTCAGTGCGTAATTTACTGGAGGTTAGTGTAAATCTTCCATTTTAACAGCACTGAAGAGCGTTTATCCCATGGTAATAACATTAATGTGGCTTATTTTAAACTGCTACGGTATTTTTATATTCATTAATATCATCAAAGCATCTGGCATAAGGGTTTTTCACACTATTTATTAGGTACATAAACAAAAGCACAAAAGATGCAAATATTCAAAGGAAGCTGCTCGTTGATGTTACTGTGCATTTATACTCGCTATGGATCAGGAAAACATTCCTGGCAGTAAGTGCATGGAATCCCCCTACAGGCAATCCTATGACGTATTCATCCTTCATCATTTAATGGAAAAAAGAGGACCCAACCCCCCCCAGCTGCCCTGTCGAGATCCATGACTCCCATACGCTTGGTCTATACATTGAACACTGATTCCCTGATGAACGGGAATACACCGTTAGAGTAACAGACCGAATCAAGAGTAAGGGCATTGGGATTAATCCCGGAACATGAAGGGTATTCCGATTATTACCATTCAGGGTTACTTCAGAGGGCCGTGGCTCTGTTTCACAAATTAGCTTCCCTCATCTTCACAGATAATCGCCACACGCTGCTCCTGAGCCCAGGCCGCCATGACTACGGATGGCTGCTCTCAGAGGAGAGAGAATTGTAAACACACACCGTTCTTCGCATGTCGCAGTGAAGCAGACTCCAAGGAGCCGGAGCCGAGAGCGAGCGAACGAGCAAGTGAGCAGGGGGGCGGATGTGAGGTGACGGATGCTCACCCCCATGCGAGATCCCAGCTCCGCCAGCACGAGACTGATTGCAGCGTCAGCTCAGACAGTGGTGAGAAAACACCCAGGAGATGCGGCCCTTCCGTTTCCTACAAACTGACCAGCTCGAATCCTACACGGAATTCCTTTTCCCGTTTCCCTGTTCTTTCACAGGACGCAGGTTCCGACGCACAGTGTGACTGACAGGTGGACACGGACGCACTCCCGGCTGCTGTGTACAGAGTGTCAGGAGCGGTCAGGCAGCTGTCTGTCAGCACACAGGCCTGGCTGAGTGCGGCACACGGATCCAGGGGCTGGTAAATTACAGCCCGGCTCGGCTCATCACGCCAACATGCCCCCGCCATGCCACTGACGCCCTCTCTCTTTTATCGTCATAATAAGCACCGAAAAAAAAAAAAAAACACTGAGGCCACTTTGGGCAGTCAGGACTGATGAACAGGGGAAGCGGCCATCTTTCTTTTTTAGAGGTGATGGACTGTGTGTGTGAAGTGCTGCCTGGCAGCTGACAAGGCTACCGGCTACCTGCGCAGCACGCAGAGCACAGGGGAGGAATGTGCCATCAGTGTCAGAATGGAGGGTGCGCTAACCAAAAGCAGGGCTGCTATCCCCTGTGTCCTCATAACCTAGGAATGGCCCGCTATTATTACAGGCTGAATAACCCCCTTATTCTGTTGGGGTTTTTTGGTACGTTCCTGTGCATAAGGCTACCACGCATTACACTCCTATTCCCAAGGGGCGTGTGCGCGCATGCACACACACACACACACACACACACACACCTCCGCACACAGGTGTGTAATTATATCTTTATGGGGACTCTCCATTCATTTCTATGGAGTAAACTCTAATCACTACATGCCGACCTTAACCCCCTACCCAGTCCTAACCTTAACCATAAGTAACCAAACGAAAAACAATATTATTAGTTTTTTTTTTTTTTATAAAATTGATGTTATCCATGATGTTATCCACACACTCACACACACACACACACACACACACACACACACACACACAGAGTCATGGGGATCACCAACAGAGTGTCGCTTCGGCCTGCAGCCAGAATGAAAGACCTTCAGATGTCAAAGGTGAGATGATCCCAGCAGGAATATCACGGTCTTTTCCCCAGAGGGAGGCACCCTGAGTCACGCCAACCTTCCGAAAGGCGGGGGAGGGGCCGCCACCACACGTGCCACCGTACGGCAGCTGACATATCCCCTCCAAATATAGCAGGTCAGTTCGCTATGCATCTCAAAGCCATCGGTGATGATGCAAATGGTAGTCGTCAGTGGTAGGGAGCTAAGGTTAGGGGTGTAGGTGGTGATAGGGGTGAGAGCACAGCATACCTGCACCCCCACCCCCCCCCCCGAAAGAACAACACGGCCGGAAACCAGCTGCCACATCTGAAGTGCCAAAGCCGGAACCCAATGCCAGGTGATAATGCTGTAAGTTGCTCTGCTTCAGGCGAGACTCAGACTGGATTAATGGGTCAGTATGTTGGGCTCAGAGGCATAAGACCTTCTGCAGGGGGACGTCCTGCAAAAGTTTCCACGTGGTCTGGGGATGGGAAGACAGGTCAGGAATGTCATTTGGGAATGGTTCATAAAGAGAAGACTGACCGCCATCTTGGTTCATTAAAGCGTAAGACATAAAGGGACCCAAAAAAAAACAAGGCCATTGAGTCTGAGGAGGGTTAATTGTGCATTGGGTTTGGGGAGGAGAAACCACCCAAAAATCAGATATGAGCGAATGAGCGAACTTCTCACACCCATTATGAAGTTGCAATACGCTTAAATATGCTTAACGCAAAGATAATGATTAATGCTATTTCGCTTATTTGGCCATGGCTGGTAGGACCACGCACAGAAATCTGCAATCTGATGGCTGGCACCCCGCAGGTAAGCAAGCCCAGAGAGTATCCTAGCGACGGCATCGCAGCTTAGCGACGTGGGCGAGCGGGATAAATGTGAGCTTTTCACGTCGTGTCTTACATAAACACTGATAGTGACACCATAGTCGATCGAAACACATGCTATGCCACATGACGTCACTCGTTAATATACAGCAGGCGATTTAAACAGCTTTGCTGGAAGATATGATAAACGGCAATAGTAGGAACTGTATTAGCAGGATCTAAGTATTCCTCTAATTGCTGCCAATTTTGATGGCAGTTTGCAATGCTGGCCATTAATGTGAGTTATTATATTTTTTAATGCATTCTTGTAATGGAAGCTGGGATGACAGGCGGCTCAGGGCCACTGAATGGGGGCCCGGCCGCGGGAGTGACGTCTCTAATCGGCAAAGTGACAGCCCTAATTGCGATTGCAGTTTTAATCATGTGGGCTTCTCATCTGCCTCGGAAAATCACCACCAGAACCCCTCGCATTTACTCCACTCCTTGTAATTAGAAAGCACTGTACAAATTAATTGAACTCCTCAACGGCGACCACCCCCCACCCCCAGGTTGAAGGAGGAGTCTATGTGATACAGAGCACAAGGTCACCGACAGAACAGAAGTGTCACCCCTAAGAAGGTTGCTGTTCTTTGGTTTGTTTTTCTCCGAAACCCAATACTAACATTCTCCAAACTTGGGGTTCCCCTACCTGAAGGCCAATGATTGGGCTTCTGCTCAGATTTAGGCCCAGGTCAGAATCTCGCACCCCCTGACCTCTGCGGTTACAGTGGAGCATGTGGACTTTTATTCATTTCATGTTGTAATATTGTGCCTGTAGGGGGCAATGCTGATTTACCACTACCATCATATGCTTGGCATGTTGGCCAATGTTTTGGAACATTGCCACCCACTGTTTCTCTAAACGCCACTTGAACCATGCCAAATGTAAATATGGGCCCTCTGAATTATCATCAAACACATTGAGGGTGTGGACGTGGCTATGGGCTCACTTCGTGGTCTTAGCTCCACCCCTTCCCCCACCATCCCCCCAACACCCTGATCCCTCAGGGGCTGCCATCTCCCTGTCAGAGGTCTCTCGGTGCACCGCCGTCAAAGGTCCCCATGAAACTAACAGAGGAACCAATTAGTGCCGCTTCTCAGGCTGAGTGTGTGTTTCTGAGCCCCTGGCAGGTTCTTCCCTGATCTTTTTCAAAAGCTGCAGAGGAGAAATAACAAATTTCAATCCCTATAACTCTTTAGGGTCCCTCATAAAAAATTCCTGAGTGCAAACCCGCTCTCCCACATCGGAAAGCGGCCTGCGAATTGAGGAGTAAACTCTCCCTTTACAGCCCTAAAGGTTTCTGTCCTTGGGCTGTGAGCCATGAGTCTGAAAGAGCACTTTTAGGAGTCTTAGTTTTATAACATTTTCGGAAACTCAAAGCTACTACATGCACCCACCTTCCAACCAATCATCCACAGTTTAATTATATGTCATCATTTTGTAAGATAAAAGGTCACATCATCTCCAACTGGTTATGATTTTTTCCACTGGAAAATGATCCAGGTGAACGCTATGCAAAGCCGACCCACCCCTCGCGCTGCTGAGTGGCTGCTGTACCTCCTGCCCACGCGGACACAAAGTACCAGCAAGATTCAGGGACGCGATTAAGAATAGCGACAGGTAACCTCAACTTGCCCAGCCCGGTCCCTGCCTTCGTCACTCTTAATTACTGAAGCTCCTCCCCTTTCCAGCCTTCTGTCAAGAGTCTGTCTGCTTGAATTAGCGCAATGGGATGAATTAGCACAGAGTGGAAGAGAAGGCTCCCCAGAGAGGAAGATCGTCATTCTGGGGGGAAAGGAGGAAGCTGTGAGCGTCTTCATGGGCTGACAGCTAAATGAGAAGTCACCGTTATGAAAGGGGGGAGGGTCTTTTAACTGTCCCACACCCTGTCTCTGTTTCCCAATCACAGTGCAGTATACGACAGATGGAGTTACGAGCTCCTTGGGGGAACGGGACGAGATGGCCGCGAGGCAGCTAACCTTTCCCACATAGTAACAGCGTCGGCCAATGCTACGGGATGGAGATGGACGCCCACCTGGCAGCAAATGGAGAGCCACTCTTACATCACTCACTCAGAGCCAACAGCACATCCATACAGGACACATGTGAGCCAGCAGGCAGAGGTGCTGACAGGCCAGCCTCAATGCGGGGGGGGGGCACTGCGGCCTCACACCTCCAGGGTAGTGGGTTTGGTTCCCGCCTCTGTGTGTGTGTATGATAGAAAACACCATATCTCAGTCTAAGACAAGGTCGAAGCTCATTATGACCATGGATCTGACGAATGGTTATTAAAAAAAATTATGCATGGATGGATGGATGGATGGATGGATGGAGAACAAACTTCATTTGAAGCCAACCAAGGCTGAACATTCCCAGACACTTATCAGGCAAATACATTATCGCTATTAAATATCAAGTAGTCAGTAACTATTATAAAACAGTACACTGCACTCTAAAATCTAATGAAACACATTACAAACAGGTATCTTGGCTCTGGATCTCCCTCCAATATTGGTTACAGGTTGAGAGATGAGCTTTTATACCAAGCTTAACTCATTACAGTGTGTCCCGGATCCTGCTAATTATCACAATTTAACAAGGAAAGAACCAGAAGGAATCTCATGGCCGCAAAAACCCAAGACAGCTTTCAAAAATCCATGTGTGGGAGAGACCAGACAGCAGCTTCTGGAAGGACCAACTTCCAAAGCTCAGCCCCTCATCTGGGTTAAAAGCCACAGCCGAGGCTGACCACACAGCCACGCCGTTTAACACGGTGACGTGTCATTAACGTGGATCATTCTCACAAACTATACACATTCAGCAGCTGGACGACAGTTGGTTAATTGGCTCGTGACGGGAGCTCAGGATCCCTGATTCTGAACATTGCTACGTTTGGACAAAACCCACCATCGCTCCATAGTGACGCCTACTGGCCACGGGAGGGAGAGCGCCCTCCTCCACGCTCAACGCAGCCTGCGGTGTGTCAAATGAGAACATGCGAATCCCGACAGCCCAGCACCCCCCGAATAAGGACAGCACCAACAAGAAAAGTATCACTTAGTCAAGCTACCGAAAAATCTGGGAAAGGGAATTTAGGGAGGGGTGTGTCCTGAGGGAGGGGCCTAATTGATCCATCACACTGAGAGGATCCCAAATGTATTATGAAATGAAGGAACTTGGGTTGGGCATTTCCTGCTGGACATGCAGCACCCCACACACCCCACAAAGCAACAGTATCACAAACAACCAAGCCATGGGAAACCGGCACTGTTTGAGCTGGCTGAAGACCTGGTTCTCACCTGTGAGAACAACCTCCACGGATCACCCTGGCCCTCGAATTCGGGCTTGGGAGCCGGAACCCAGGACCCAGAACCGCAGGCACTCAGCAAATTCTCCCTCTAATGCAATGACGCACGATGTTACATTGTGAGTCTTTCCTCTAATCAACCCATTTAGGCTCAATTTTTTTCTTTAATATAAACGTCTAGAGGGGAATTTTTTTATCAAATAATGAGACTTGGAGTAGAAGAAAAAAAAATCAATACTCTCTGCTTTAAACAGCTAAAAAAAAAGAGTTTGTTTTGTGCAGACAGAATTGCTAAGAATATTAATTTGGAAAGCGGATATACTAAATGTTTTGATCAGGAAGGTAGAGAAACAGAAAAACTTGCACAGCACGTTGCCGCTGCTTAAGGTCAAAACGACCAGAAGACTAACCGGCCTGACAAAGGCCAGCAAAAACAGCACTTGGAGACAAGTCATGTTTAAACGATGCAATATGGTTTTTACTGAATCTCAATCACAAAGGATTTAAGATCAAGTTCATCACTGATAAGTCTTGCTCTCCTGGATGTCCCAGGTTTCTTGATGACTGTAGTCTCCAGTAGCCCTAAAATTCACATAACACTATGCTAGAAATGTGAGAGTCACTGATTTAACAAGCCATTTCTACTTGAAAAATCCTCCAATTCTATTTCCATTTCACTGAGCGAAAATTTCTAGATTTCTCAAATAGGGTTAGAGAGTAAAATTGAAGTGCAGAAAACCAGTGGACAGAGAGTGAGAGATTGGGAGGGAGAGGGAGAGAGAGAGAGTGAGAGATTGGGAGGGAGAGAGAGAGAGAGATTGGGAGAGAGCCATCACTAATGCTGACTGACGGAAACACTCAGTTACTGCTGTGGCTGCACACAGCACAGATATCCAGATGTAGGGAACTGGCTGAGGCAGAATAGCACAGATCCACCGATTATCTCAATGCCTAATTGTCCTTCATTTGGTGAACTACCTAAAGACATGAGAAAACCAAGCTTCCTGTTCCTATTATCTCGCTCTAAGAAATCAGCACTATGCCGCTATCCACAATGCAGCCCTTCATTTTGGGAACAAACTACCAAAAGCTCAGGGATCGCGCAAACCCGGAATGTCACAAGCGAGTTCCCCTCAGATCCCTGGGGGCCGGCTGTTGTACCCATGCGAAATCTGCTGTTTTTGTGATTTCCGCGTCTCCCGTTCAGAAATCAGAGAATCCTTAGCAAGATCACACCAAAGCAGAATAAGCCCGTGAATTTTCTAAGCTGCGTCCCCGGGAATTGCAGTCTTATTACGTGTTTCTGGTGCATTGCTGTATCTGTGCCTTATGGGTGTAATCAGAAGCCTGGAATTGCTTGGGAAGTTTGCAGAAGGAGTGCGTGAGGGCAACTGCAGAGAAGCCTGGGACGGTACACTGTCACACGGGTGAGAATAGCGGCCACACCTGCTAGGGACGCAACAGAGAGATCAACACGCGTGGATTCACAAATAAGTTTATGTGGAATTGTTTAGAATGCTAAAAATGCGCCCCCACCCCCACCCCACACACACACACACACTCTAATAAGTTCCTGTTCTGGCAACGCCATCCGGAATTTTATCGCATTAAATGGCCGAACTATTTCAGTTAGTTATAATCTGCAGTGGGATATTTGTAGCCCAGAAGCAATACATTTTAATGTATTCTATCCTACACAGTAAAGTACATAACATCCACAAAGGCAGTTATCTTCAAAATCATTCAACAGCGGCTGAGATTCCGGTAAATGACACAATGATTTCTCTGTCGTACAGCAGCCTGAATGGCCATCCCAGGAAGTGAAGCAGGCTCCCGTGTTTGTTCAGTATTCATTTACGGATCCGGTTTGCTCCCCCAGTAAGGTGGCCGCGAGTCAAACTGGCCTCTTCCTTAAAGGGGCAGCACTGCAGTCTCTCAGCTGCCCCAAAATGTCAATCAAAACACAGACCCAGCGGAAAAACAAGGAAAAAGAGACAAATGACAGTGGAGTAGTTTAGGGTCAGTGGGTCGTTAGAATCAGGTGAATATTGTAAACAGTTGGAAAACATTTAATCAGGAAAGCCAGACTGAACAAGTGAAGACCGACACATCAAACCAAAAACAACTGTCAGGTCTGGGAACGATAAAAAGGTCTCACTTAGCGATGCAAGGTGTAGAATTAGATCGATTGCTATTTATATAGCAGGACATAGACACACAGAGTCTGCTGGTCTGCATTTTGATTGACGCAGTCTGGTTCAGACTGTCATTAATAAAGCCAGACAAGGACACACACAAATACTCGAGACCGATTCTCCAAGGTCAGGTACGGCATGTACAAGATCAGGGCAGGTGATGATCACACCCCCCTCCCCAGACACACACAGGGGGGACCTGTTCCTTTATATCCCGGTTGGACTTGAGGTGCCCATTAATTGAACGCAAACCGTGTGTATCTGTTCCCATCTTTGCTGCAGGGAGGCGACCGTCAGGAGAATAAGACAAGTACCGAGGGAAGAATTGTGTGAATGATAAGGACATTCTGGAGTGCAAAGACATAGAGGGGTTTAATGGGAGCCATCGCTGGCTCCCCTCGCCCCAGGAGCGACCTTTCACCGCCCCCCCGCGATAGGCGTCCCTAAAGATCTCCCAGGACTCCATTCATACGTGAAATAACAGGAGGGTCCCTCTGTGGGTCCCTTCTCACAGCGGACGTCTGACTATCCAAAGCAATTAAGGACAAAGAGGGCGCATCTGCACTTTCAAACACAGCCTCAGAAACGGGCTCATCTCGTGTCGCTCGATCGATTTCGGCAGAGATGTATTACTTACAGCAAACACGTGATATTATTGTATTATTCCAGCAGCGAGTCACAGAGCTCAGCAGTGGCAGTCTGTGAAGAATCTCGGCCATGACCGGCAGCTCCACATGATTAGATGAAAACCCTGCCCTGCTGAGGGAGGTGTGGAGGCAGCGCGGCACGAGTCGCCCTGAATGAGGTGGCCCAGTAGCATCACAAGCATCCAGCTTTGCAGGACCCATGTTTCTTCACTCCATCTCGGCCAGCAGACGCCTCCCACCTGCCGAGCATCAGGCCCCTCCCTCTCAGAATTCGGTTTCCCTTGGTTATGGGGGGGGGGGGGGGGCCCCCAACAGGTTGGCAACAGTACCGTTTGGTTTTAAAAATG
>JAODJX010000007.1:5251196-5281644 GCA_026776945.1 Isichthys henryi
CCCCCCCCCCCGCCCCCCCCCCCCCCCCCCCGCCCGCCCCCCCCCCCCCCCCCCCGCCCTCTTGTTGTTGGGCCGTGGTTTGGGGGGGGGGGCGCCCCCCACTACAGGTTGGCAACAGTCAAGTTTGGTTTTAAAAATGATGGAAAATCTGTTCAGTCAAGGACACAGTAATGAGAAGATGTCAGCGCATTGAGGATTGGGGGGTCAAAGCCCTCTCATCTCAGACCCCTGGGGTAAGTTCCTACTAATGGTGTTCCACAGTAACTAACAGTAACTAACAGGGGGGCAATGAACCCAAATACTGGGGGATGCAGGTCCCGGTTCTTACGCCCCTTGCCACCACTCATCCCTATTAACAACTTCACATCTTTCCAGCTTCAGTACGCAGCACCTTCATGGAAACACCCAGATTCTGCTCTTTAGACTCTCTATGCTGGTGATGTTCCTGCATAAAATTACAGCTTAGCTGTGACATGAAGAGGCTGTTGGACAAGACTGTGGTCAGACGGTTATACGTATCACGGCTTCACGGGGTGTCAGGGACTCAACACGGCATGTCCGCACGGGGGCAGACGGTTCAGACCGCGTCAGGGTCACGGAGACGAGGGGCATGTAACCACAGAAACCAGAGCGACATCTTCCGGCTGAACCAGCAAGGGCAAAACGGCTCATCTGAGGCGCCCGTATCCCATTATCCTCCTATAAACTGGGATCCCACAGCAGGCTCCACCCAAGAGGAGGATCGACACCCCCCTACACCCCCCTACCGAACATCCATCAGCACAGTAAATGATCCGCTTGCAGTTCAGATGAAAGCACTCCAATCTTCCCTCTTGCTACAGTTCTTTATGTGCTGATGAGGAGTTCTTGGTTAGCCCAGCCGGTCCTCTATACGGCCATATAAAGAGCCAATTGCCAGTCCTCCGTAAGTCATAAACGCGATAGCATACACTGCTACACACAGCCCTTAATGGGCAGCTTAGGCTGCAAATGGCTGCTCTATCCTAGCACTGAGCAATTAATTCTCTCTCTGTATTTACCATAAGAACACTGAGGAACTGCATAATTTAAGACTGCAAGACCGGCATTTTTTAGTAAAATTAACCCCCCCCCCCCCCCCGCACCCCGTTTCCGGCAGCTTTATGCACTCAGAGCACAGAGGCCGCACTCCGTGTGTGTCACTCCGAGGTGACACACAACTCCAGTTATTAAAACAAAACACGAAGTTTCCACCTTTAATATCTTGCAGCGAGAAACGCTAACCAGAGGGTAAATCATCAAGGAGACGGCAGGAGATAAGGAGCACAGATATCCACGGAAATGGGCGGAATCGTGAGGAATAGTGCGCAATCGTGCATACCTCCAACCAGCTAGGCTCAGCGTAACAGGAATCCATTTACAGCCAAAGTGAAACATCGGCGTCTGTTTGCTTTTCCTAATATATAAGATTATGCCTCTCTCAGATCTGTAATGCCATTCCTGTTTATTTATGTAGCATTATTTTTTTTTTAATGGGACAGAATAACAAAAAGGAAGGGGAGGGGGGACTCACATGTAGCGCAGGTGGGGGTTCTGAGCGAAGGCGCGCGATTGGATCACTCGGAGGTTGCAGTTCATGATGGTTCTGAAAAAAGGGAGAGATGTGGGATTAGACACCGGTTCTCCTGACTACCTCTGAAGCTGAGGGATCCTGCAGGGGAAGGGGGGGGGGGGCTCTGTCCCCAGCTATAATGGCTACTTATTAACTTCAAACCAATGTCCAACCTTGTCCTGGTTCCAGAATAATGCCTGGAGAGAGCATCCTTAAAAAAATAGCAGGAATTCAAGAGGGAAACCAAGACGTGTGAGTGCTACAAGCAGACATTTACATCCCACAGGGCAAACCTGCAGCATTATGACCAGGCTAATAACAGCATCCAATAAAGTCCTTATTTAATGTCAGGCATAGACACCGACAGCTCAGCTAAGGAAATATAGCAGGTGGAGTCGAGTCATTTACTTTTTGTAGTTAGAAAAAAATTGGACAGAGCAGATCTGGCAGTCAGATAATAAATTAGCCGGCTAGCAGCAATATCCTGGAGTGTAAGAACACCGTGCTGTGATCTAAGCTGTCTCTGCCCAGCAAATATTATCGGGGGGAAATTATTATCAAAACCAGCTTCGTTCTGTCTTTATTTACATGGACGGTGGGATGGGTAGCGTGAAGAAGAGACGTTATTCACAACAGGCAGTAAGGAGGCTCAACGAGGGGCTGCCTCATGCCTCCGGGGCAGCAGGTTCGAGCCCCGCCTACTGGACAATACAGATGCGCAGTGCCTCCCCCGTGCCACCCGCCACAGTTAGCTCTAGCTAACTGCTCACCTCCAGTTAGTCCTGCAGTGTGAGGTGCAGAGCTGGGTGGGGATCAGTGCCATTGGCTTTGGATGAACTAAACCGTCAGTGTTACTCTAGCTTCACACTCACGTTCAGGGACCCCCCCATGCCTGCGTTCCCACCTGCCTCTCCCTCCTACTTACGCTGCCATAGCCATATCTGCTGGAGCTTACATATTGCAGTTACCTAACTGTTTGCACTGCCTCTAGTCTCCCCCTACTTTGGCTTAATGCACTTTTCATTCCCCTGGGGAGGGCTGCCTGGAGACCAAAACAATAAGATATTCTGGGTGCCCTGCTGCCTGTGACGCCTCTACTACATGTGACGTCCTTCCGGCCTGGCTGCCCTTTGTCTCTGTGACTTCAATCCTTCCTTCCCTGCTGCTGTACCACTGTTCATCCTGCCATCAGAAACAGCATCAGCACCTGCCTGCCATCACCTGCCTGCCATCACCTGCCTGCCCCCTGCATTGAGACTCAAATTTTAAAATCTGGACAGCGCAAATTAGGATTTGGCTATGTTGTTAATTTGATTTCCTCCACTGTGCCCTAGAAGATGGGCTCCCCTCCCCCTTTGAGTCTGGTTAGGGTTAGAGCTTCCTCTGCTGCCCCCTGGAGGATGGGCTCCCCCTTTGGCTCTGGTTAGGGTTTGGGCTTCCTTTGCCGGCCCCTTTGAGTCTGGTTCCTCCCGAGGTTTCATCCTTCTAGGGAGTTTTTCCTTGCCACTGTCGCCTCTGGCTTGCTCACTGGGGGCTTTGGGCAGTGATAATGTAAAGTGCTTTGAAACAATGTAAGGTTGTGAAAATGCGCTATAGAAATGGATTTCATCATAACTGTAATTACGGAGTTGACAGATTAGACGGTTAGGATGGATTCATCAACGAATGTTCCAGACCGCAGACTACTGCTCCAAAGACGTACTTCTCCAGTCCTGTCATTTATGAAAGGTCATTATTAAGGGAAAAGCTTTACGTTTTAAAATCGGTTACAGCCGACTACAAGGAGCTCGAGAGAGACGCAGAGTCCTGCGTGAGACCTGATCCACATCTGCATATGAAGCGTCCTAAACTGAATATTCAAATGGGGGTTGGAGGAGGGGATTCATTCGCCTCTGTGCCACTGACCTTCAGAGACGCCTGTCGCAGTCGCTCCGTCGAGACGTCTCGAGGCACGGGTGGGGGTGGGGGCAGGTGAGACCGATGTTAATGGGAAAAATGCTAATTCTGCTCATGCCTGGCCACCCCGACGGCGCCTTGAGGAAGCCGGGGACCGGCCCACAACTCAAAACCCCGTTCAGGAGACAGAGGGCTCTAGCGGGAAAGACGGCAGGTGGGTGGCGGTGTCGGGAGGGGGAGCCGGCGGGGAGGGCGTGGGTGCTGAGGGAGGAGGGCTCATCATATCACGTTAATCTGAGCCAGAAGGGGGCGTAACTACATTTCCTGCCTGCATTTTAGGCGTCATTTGATTGGCGTTAAATGGCCGCATGGGGCCCCCGCTTGCATGTGCTGTGAGGGAATTAAAAGCTTGCCCGCGATTGGTGGACAGCCACGAAACCATCAGTAAAGGATAAACAGGGGTCCCACCCGAAAGTCTAACGCTGCTGCTGGACATTCTGGGCCAGTCCTGCCAGTCAGTGCTAAGCTACCCCAACAAAATCAATGTCTACCTTAATCTGTTGCCCTCTCCAGAGTGTAGTGCCCCCTATGCCAGAAAGCCAGACATGGCTGCCCATCCTGGATACTCACAGCCTCTGAAGCCCGGTGTACAGCTCCATGTCGACGTCCTTCAGCGTCTGAAGCTCTGTCCAGTTCTCTATGTGTCTGTAACAAGATTGGAATAGGAGAGTCAGACAAGAGGCCTGCAACAGAACGGCTTAAAATAAATAAGCTCGAGTTGGGTTCAACTTCAGATAATTTATTTTTCTAAATATGCCAAAGGATAATGACTGATGGTGAGTTATTTCACAGCTGTCCGACTGCTGCTGTACGCTCCAGTGGTTAAACTCCGAAAGAACCGACATGCGGACCTTTTCAGGTCACACCGCCCCCCCGTGACACAGTATCATAAATACAAATATAATGCAAAGCTATACGGTTTGTACCCAGTTATCTTCATTTACTGTGCTGATGACTGGTGTGCATCCATGAAATTAACTGCGATTCGGTCCTGGACTTTTGGGTCCCCCACGCACCCAGGATAAATTTTGCCGACGGGGGGACTTCCCGCGATGAGGGGGGAAGGGGTTCCTTGATAACTTTTCTCGAACGGAACATTTTGCCGACCCACATACCCATCGGCCCACCAGCATAAAATTCCCGGTACGCCAGATGGCCGTCCAGCCCTGCAGGGAGCGGAGGATGTGGCTCGTAGTTTTCTGAATATTTCCTTATCAATAGATTTATTTACGTATACACTGAATTCTCTGGAATCGAACATTTAAATACGCCGATTGGGGAGGAATCCTAGAAGATTATCAACTTCCACGTGAAATCTGGAGAAAACCATACGCGTAATCTCACCTGTACCTCAACCGCTCACTTTGTGCCGCGAACCAATGATGTGATTTATAGCTAAAGGTTGTTATTATGGTTGATAGGCGGAGCTGACAGCCATGGTAAATGTAGTAGGAGCCGGAGGTAAATCAGCTGTACGTGCGTCTCTATGCGCGCCTCCGTGCGCGTCACCGTCGCTGAACCGCGACGGCGCTGGACCGTGAACGCAGTTAATGCTGCGCAGATTTACGAGGCGCTCTGATCTGCTGCGGTCACCCGGAAAATCAGGCGGTTTTCATGTGGCACGCCGTGAAGCTCATCCTACGGAACATCACAGACGTGAAACTTTTGGGAATTACTTTAGATGTTTATATCTGCTGACAGACTAAACGGGGAGCTCCGGCACCGCGATTTATTTCTTCTCTTTGAACTGGGATGAGTATTGGGAAGCGAATGCAACATAAACTCCGAGACATGAGCGAATAAATGGTTTCATCCCGTCTCTGAGCGTTGGTGCAATGCCCTCTTAGTATCGGAGGTCTCGGCATCTATTACTTTTATAAAGGAAATGAAAAAACTTGTGTGTCTGAAATACACACCGAACTGAAAGTGTTATGGGGTTAGTAAATTTAATCTGTTATCGTTATCAGAGACCCTGTAATGGACAAACAGTTATGGAAGATGGAGTTACCACTTTGCGGGACGATGCCTAACGGTGAACTTTCCACACTGATTGGACAACTGATGCACATTCCAATGTATCATCATCATCATTAACCTTTGAAATTACTTGCAGTCCCCAGATAGTTCAGTTCCATACGTAGTAACGATGCCGGAAGCATCTGGAAAATGAGGTTCGCGATGTGCGACAAGCAGAAGAAACAGTGTTCTGCCGCTTCTGTATAAATCAATACCCACTGAAATTAAAAATGAAAGCGAATAAAATTCTAATTGATTGCCGAGTTCAGCACAGACTTCACACGTAAATTTCTCTTGGGATTAATTGGCCAATAGACTAAGTGACCAGTTGATCAATTGACCATCTAAGTGGCCAGTAATGGGAAGGCAGGACTCGGGGGAAGGCGTGATGCCGGAGAAGCAGCACCCCGTCGCGGCGTGTCCCAGGGCTGCCAGACTCTCACGCATCAGGCGTGACACTCACGCTCCCAGGATCTCACGCAAAACATCATACGTCAAATTTATGTTATTTCATTATAAACTTAAAATTAGCTACGTAAAAACCGTTGGGGTAGTTTGCAACCCCTACAGACTATGACCGAAGTTGGCAACTCTGGTGTCCCCCTCCCTCGTCCCCGTCTTTTCCTAGGGAAAGTTCGTCATCCTTAAATGTGGTATTTGTCACCAGGGGTTAAAAGACCATGTGTCTCATTCGGTACTGCATATGTATAGTTTTATTTTTTTTTTTTATTACTTTTAGCGACTAAATATTTTATAGCTAATTTGGCCGCACTTAAATTAAACTCAAACACTAGTACAATAAATAATGCATGTTTATCGATCTCCTGGCCTGAAGCGGGACCTGGCCAAACACGTCTGTCGTAAAGTCTGAGGCAGGGAGTCTGCAGCAGAACGTGTTTGCTGAGCCGAAAGGGTGACGCCTTCTCAGCGGAACGCAGCCCGCCCCTGAACGGCGTAATCAGTGGCGTTCAATCCTCTCGTGGACTGTCGAGTCTCATCTATAAACTACGTGCGGTCCAGGTCCACCTGCTCCCGTTTAACTCAGTATAATTAAGGGTCTCAGGTTCAGTTTTCCACTAATGCCATTAGAGATTTGGTGTACCAAGCATTCTTCTCTCTTAATAGGTATTGCCAATGAATCACAGCCTTGTAAAACTGTATTTGGGCCAGACCAACAAATTACAACTTGTCCGGAGAGCAATCATGCCCTCCTCCCTGCAGGTAACCAGGATTTGGTTTGTGACCTGTGTTGAATTTGGCTTCATTTTCAAGACCTCCACACAGCAGCAAGCTGCGTACGCCAGTTAAGGACATTTCCATTAACTAACGAAGCCGTTTCTCTTCCCAGCCAGGGTGAAAAATCAATCTGGTACTTATTGGGTTGCAACAGTGTGTACAATAACCAAATTCTGTTCATATCTAAAGACAAATTAAACAAAATTTCTATATATACATATTGCGAAACCCAGAATCTCTCACCAGTCATGACTCCGTAAGCAGGAACAATTGATCCTTTGATGGATCTATGTATTATATAACCATCCATCCATCTTTTAACCAGTTACAACCATCTTTTTGACTGGGTCATGGGTCTGTATCGTATGTATTTTAGGTCATTTATTGAAAATGTATTGAATATATAACTGAAATCAACCAAGAATCATTCACAAGTCCTGTCAGTCAGTCTGTCTCGAAACAGCTGCAGCCATGCAAACTAAGAAAATGCAGGTTTTGTCTTTGGAGCGTGAGACCGGAAGGGAGGGCGCCCCCTGCTGCTCCGATGTTGTGTTCCTGCTCAGAGCGTGACAGAAGGCAGCTTGATGGAGCCTAGATCAGTGACAGATTCATTTAGAAGGACATGCAACACGAAGCAGGACTGCCGGGGCCCGGAGACTTTCTGTGAGGGATGTGAAGACCCAGGCGGTGGGGGGAGGGGGGTTGGATTGCCCCAGCAGTAAATTTACTCTGTCCCCAGTCATTAGCATGTCCCTCCTGCCAGCAAGGTGTCTCTTTGAGAGAGCTCAATACAAAAGCTGAAAAACAATCCCTACTCAAGTCTCACAGTAAATAAAGACCTTGACAAAATCTAAGGACATCAAAAAAGTCCATATTTTCCCTTAGGTTCGACCTTATATTCATTTCCGTTTTGATGTGTCGTCATGGCGGATTGGACACATTATTTTCATTGAGAAGTTGCTTTAAACGACCATGCATATTAGGAAGCAAATGTCAAGGTTTAGAAGTCAATATGTGGTCTGTGACCCACTGGCATCATGGGTAATGAGCTGAGCCTGTCTAAGAGACTGACCTGAATGTTCAGGTGAGAGCCCTTCATTGCCCATCTGGCTTTTATTTAACCTCAGCCATCCGTAAAACCTCACTGAAATGGCCCCGACTCATTTCATACAGTCTGCTTCACTGCCGTTGAGGTTCTGCATTGCTGTCTTGTCTTCTGCCTCTGTCTTCAGAACAATGCCAGTGTCAGTGCCCTGAAGCTGCTTCCCTGCAGGTACTGTGTGGGTTCTGCTTCACAGCTTTAAGCATTTCCCTGTGGTCAGGACAAGAGTAGGCAGGGTGACGGCTCTGTGCGCCATGTTTCTGGGGCTTTCTGGGCTTGAGTCCTGCCCTGACTCTGCTCGAGGTCTTCTAATTGCCCTTAGCATGTAAGAGTGCCCTGTGAGAGACCAGCATCCTGAATTCCCTACCATGGATAAGCACTTATTGATAAATGATGGAAATTAAGATGATTCTTTCAACTATATCTATTTCAGTGGTACCTTGCATTTCGCAGGACTTTTGTATTCTTTTCTGAAGAAGCACTTCCTCTTTAAGCTTCAGAATTAACAGGAAGTTCTCTGGTGTTCAAAATGATCAGTTGGGTTCCTAACCCTTGTACCATCTGCAGCTCACTCCTGAACACGCTAAAGCAGGCCTGGCCCGATGCCCTCTGCATGGAGTCGGCTCTGAAGCCTTACAGATCCACTTCTTTCAGCCCAAAACTGTCCGCCCCACTTTTTTAGTTCTATCATAGTCTTATCATAACTCATCATACATTTTCCCGAAAACCCATTCACTCTGATTATGACATGGTTGGCACGCTAGATTTAACACTCAACAGCAGTTGTAAGGTACGCATTGCTCACAAGGTCTTTGTATTTTATCGCGCGATATCAGCACTTCTGGAATGATTACGTTGCCATCACAGCTACTCTGAATCATGAAGTCATGAAAACAGTATTACCTCAATAGTACAGTAGTATCCAGTCGCATTACTTTCGAGTTTCCCTGTGTTGTGTTGCCACGCTACGTGGACTTTGCTTGTAATTTGCACATACGGAAAGTAAGCAGCATACAGTGTATCGTACAGTGTACAGTGCATCGTACAGTGTATGGGGATCCAGCCGCTGGCCAGTCGCGAATACGGAGGCCTCACTAGCTGAAGTAACAACAGCAACACAGTGCTGTCCGGACACGGTGGACGGGTCCAGTGTGAGAATAAAAACGGGAGCCACTGCTCCTGCCTGCTCCCCCAGAGGGGGCACTGAAGACAGCTCAAGGTCTCAGACCTCATATCTTTCACACAAAGTTCCTGGAGCACAGAGGCCTATTGATTTACCCCCAATTTCATGGACAAATATCGTATCTTTACTACATTTTGCCTCAGTGTCGGTTGCTGCTGACATAATAAGTGAGCCTCTTAGAATCGTCCAAGTCTACATGTCACGGATATAAAAAAAGCTCTTCGCGTGAGTCTTACAGAGGCACTGCTCTCCCCCCACCCGCCCCCCTCCGCATGATTTTATAACAACTGCATTGATCATATTACTAAAAACACTCTGCTTTCGTGAATTACCTCTGGGTTGGGCTACACCGCTGTCTGAACTGAGTCACAGTTAGTAAATACGATTGAAATTTTTCACCAGTAAATGGAGACTAACTCCGTCTGTTAATAACACTACTCGCTGAAAAGAGTTGTCATGGAAACCTGACATTTTGCTGAATACTAATGCAGACTAATAGATCTTTTAAAATGTGAAAGTTATAAACAATATTGGTATTGCTGGGGAATTCTCAACACTAATCTAAATAATTAGAGCCAATCATAATTCATGCCTCCAACCCTATTTTGTTCTGCCATTTAATTAAATTGGCAACGGGTTCAAAGAAGAAAAGGGCAGATTTAATAGTAATTTTTCTTCACACGTAAAAGTTGCATCAGGTGGTTATTTTTGAACACCTCTGAAAAAAATCGCTCTTCTTTAACTGTTCCGGTCCCCATAGAAAGGTCAAGATTGCAAAATAAAGCAGTAATCTCTGTGTTACTTAACAACTCCTTTTCCAAGTAGAGTTTTGTAGTAGTTGGTATAGAGCATCAGGTAGGCACCTTAGAGAAAAGCATGGCTATCTGGTGAGTTTAGGACCCCGCGGTCACCATTTACATCCGGGTGATTTTTCACATTGACTCTCTGTCAAACTTTGCTAGTATGCTGGATATTTCAATTAAATAAATGATCATATCGTGCTGGAAGTCAGCCAAACGTGCTGATCGGCATGCAAATCTGAAGACCGTTTTTTACCAAGGGACTAAAATGAGCTTCAAAGTCCTCTCGTCTAGAAAGGCTGATAAATGCTTCAGTGAGCAAGCCTTAGGTCTAGCATCAGGCACAGGGCTGGTTATGGCCGTATTTATGTGAGCGATTAGTATTACAAACCGTATTTATTTTCCTTCTTCGATCAGACTTTCCATAAACGTCCGCTCCACAGTTCTCATATCATCATACAACAGTAATATGTCTGCCCTCCGAATTCGACCACCAGTCAAGGCTAAGCAGATATGGCTTGAGTACAAGACGGAGGGCAGTGTACCCCCAGGACAGGACATGGGGGAGAGCACTCTAGGCACTCTAGTACACACTGGGTGTTTCTCAATATGCGTACTTGACCGTACTCGCGTTCCCGTTTTACGTCATCTCCCATTGCCGATGACCAGTTCCAGCACTCAAGAGCAGAAGTACAGAGGATGGTAAACATCCCTGGATTTTATTTTTGCCCCGCACCATATATGAAGGACGCATCGGTTGCATCCTTGCTGAACAAGACCAATGATTCACTGCACCCCAAGTCCCTTCGTGGAAGACAAGTTAACAAGGTCGGTCGTGCCAAGGCCACAAATACGATCTCTGTGTTCTTGGCATTGAGAAACACCCACTCTCACACATTAGGGGCAATTTTAGACCCATTAGTTGACCTGAACCCAAAGAAAATTGACATGTATAGAAGGAAAAACACAAAAGCACTAGAACTGGACTGGATTCTGCTGCCTTGGAGGTGCGAGGACACGGCACCATCCAGCCCTAAACTTCCATTTTATTATTACAGCACGTCCATCAAAAGCCAGAGAGGGTAGTAATAAAACTGCACATCTTTTCACTTTCAAAAACTGCAAAAAGCCAAATAGGTCCGTGCTTCAGAGATATGAAAGGCAGCAGAAAGTATAGACGTGAGACCGGGATTAGTCAGTGCCATCAGCGTGCAGTTCTGCCGGAGCTCACGGTCATGCCGTGGGATCTTGTAGGTGTAAAATGTTCAGCTCGCTGGTTTATTCTTGGTGGGCTGTGGCCCACTAGCTGTCAGAGGAGTGGGTCGGATTCTGATCCTTTTGTGAATGTGAGTGGTTACCTTGGTTACCTCTCACCGGCTGAAATATATGCATCTGAAGAGTAAGTGTTGAGTGTGTCATCATCATCTGTGGGTGTAGTGTTTGGCTTATTCTGGGCCCCCTTATGAGGTCTGCTTTATTTCATCAGTTCCTCTGTTCTCCGTGGTTTCGCCCGATGTCACGGATCACAGATTACGAGTAGCCATCCAGTCAGGCTTGTAATTGACAATTTTGGTTACAGATTACCCATGTTTGGTGACGGTGATGTGTTCTAGACGGACCGTGACTAAAACGAAAGGATTCTGAGCGCAGAGCAGGTGCTGGCCTGTAAGTGTGGGGGGGGGGGCTCTGCCTCGCTTTCATAACCACTCGTCTTTGCTTTTCTCCTTCCTTTACTTTAGTTACTGTCGCCTGTGGCGACAGTGCAGTTTCCCATCTTTCAGGACTGGAATAGTTTCTACAGGTGGCTTGCATACATTACACTAAACACTGCTATATGATGAAATCCAACCTCATCTTCTGACTACGGCTATTGACACATACAGTGAATTACATCTGAATGGTTAATTTATCTCTTCATGTTAAACACTCTGTAATATTTCCAGCCTTTTCCTTGTTTCGTGCCATTGCTTGCCCCAGCTTATTTTTAGCCACTGTTTTGCAATCACATTAGCTGGACTTGCTTTCATGCATATAAATATTTAAGGCGTATCACTCAAACAGAGTTGTGATTGCCGGGGTTTTGCAGCGTATGCAAATCGTATCTTTGCTGCACCGAGAGATTATGCTATGCGGAAGAGCTACGATGTTCAATAACACATACAGCTACAGTTTGGGGAGTTGAAGAAAGAGAGGATTTTCCTGAAACAGAAATTCCCCAAAGACATCGAAAGATGTATTTAAACAACAGCAGTGAGCAAGAACTAAAATTACTCCGAAACAATACATGTATCAGTTCCGTTCCAATTAAAGATTAACATAATTAAGGAATGTTTTAAAAGGGGTAATCAGTTTCCAAGTACACATTATTCATAAATGTGAACACCAAATCCCACAAGGGTGACAGACATGAAAACATGCGACATTTCAGGGATCAAACGCACTAGCTGAGATTACGGGTCTTGGGACTGGCGTCAGCACTGGGGTTCCGGCTGAAAACAAACAAAAACAACCCTACATATAAAATAAATCACTAGTGAGAAATAAAATAAAAAATAAACTTAACTCGCTCCCCCCTGGGACGGTTGGCTCACAGACATTCACGTAAGAAGAGAGACAGTGGAAGTTGAATTTATTAAATATGTTTCCTTAACTGTGATGGGTTGGTCCCCTATCCTGGGTTATTCCCTGCCTTAAGACCATACTGTATCTTCTGGGATAGGGTCCGGACCCCCGCAAGCCTGCATAGGACAAGTGGGTATAGGTGATGAATGGATGGATGGATGGATGGATGGGCATTTTCTGGAAATGATTCATCAGTGTTCCTTTCAGATCGCGCCCCCTGTAGGACGTCGAAGGCATCACACCCTGAGTAGTATTAATACATAATTAAAATTACTTCATATCAAACACCCACCAGTAATTATGTGTACATTCTCCTAAAGAGCCTTTATGCATACAGACCGAACTCAGTCAGGTTGGACTGAAAGCAGCTGTTAGTTTTGGCCAGTTAGCTCTGGCAAAGACTGAAACTATTCAATCCGGCCCGGTATTTAAAAATGAGCCTGTTCTGGACCAGCATCGCTCTTCTTTAACGCTCCAGTGACAAAATATGACTCCAGGCCTTTCTTAGTCCACAAAGCCAGGTAGCTGCTCTCTCTCTCTCTCTCTCTCTCTCTCTCTCTCTCTCTTTCTCTCTTTCTCACACACAGACACACAGACATCCATCTATCCATACATTTCTATGGGGAAAATTCTAATCCCAACATGACGACTTTAACCCTCTACCCAGCCCTAACCTTAACCATAAGTAACCAAACAAAATACAAGACTTTAGAAAAAGCGTTTTTAGTTTTTTGATTGCATTCGCAGATCTTTGTGGGGACCTGAAAAATGGTCCCAACAATGTCAAAATAACAGGTTTTTATTACATTGTGGGGAACATTTGGTTCTTAATCATAAGTAACCAAACAAAATAAAAGGTTTTTAGTTTTTTGATTGAAGTCACAGACTTTTCTAAAATTGAGTTTCCCCTTGAGGGGATGAAAAATGTGGTTTTTATATACACATGTAATACATACATAATACACACACACACACACACACATTCCTGCGCTCTCCGCATAATTGCGCTAAAACTGGGCGCCCCCTAACATTTTTTCCAGCGACAATAAAGGCGAATGCTGTGATGACACGCTCGTTTAACGCCCCCCTACCGCAGCACCATGGAAACATCAAAGAAAGTCAATTGGCTTTTCAAATAAGGGTAAAATATGACAGCATATTTACATTAATTTTAATCAAAGTACGTTCATAGTGAAATGCCCTTTGAGATAAACTGAATAAACTGAGATAGTGATTCATGTGGCGCTACATACTGGCATAAAAAAGCCATTAATTACAATTTTGTCTGTATGTCACAATCATTTACCTTTAATTAAATAAAAATCACATACGCACTGAAATGTGAGAAATTACCAAACAAGCATGGAGCTGAATCATGCATGTTAGCATTGATACTGATCCCAGACCGCAAGAAGCAAGAATACAATAAAAAACATGTAATGAATTAATATCCACACTGGGACCTGTGTCTTTCTGCAGGGAATTGTCGGTGTAGTTATGGGGACAAAACAGATTCCAACAAATTAGTGTCTGAAAGGCTAAATCCCACATTCCACAGCGATGAGACGTTAGACGAGGTCCATCTCCCGGGACAGACAGCAGGCAGAGGACCAGTGTCCCCCAAGCAGGCCACAGTGAAACCAAACCATCCGCACAGCCGACAAGAGAACTGGAAAATGTGACAGGACCCAGGCACATGAAAACGACAAAACACTTCAGGTTTGCAAAATATTGGTGACCTTGATTATATAAACTTAAATTATAGGGTTATTAATGGGCACCATTGTGCTTAATATCAGAATATCAGAACTGAAAATGAATTTTGTGCTGAATACTGGTACCTTCCGTCTGTTGCACATTCTATTATACAGAATTAATGTAGGCGGTCCAATTAAAACCTGAATCGGCCCATAACACAGGTGTAGAGGCTTTGCCATGTCCAGGAGGTTTGGTATAAACACATCTGTATGTGAAATAGAAAAATAAACTCTTATTTCCACAATTTTCATGAGTTAATTTTAAAATAATCATATTAATGAAATCCTGTACCCATGGGACCTCTCTGGCCGCTTCTAACAGCTGGTTTCGTTTTGTTTTGTTTCGTCTTGTAAGACCTGTGAACAAATGCAGTGAAGCAGGGGTATTTCACTGCTCAAAGGGATTAAGCTTCTCTGAAAGGTTCCCTTGGCACCTGAAATGAGGAAACATTCCAGGGAATAATTCACACACCACTGCATTACGAGGGAAAGGATTCAGAATGCCACCGCGAGAGGGAACGGAACGGATGCTTACATAACCGGAACCCGCAAAGTCCTTGCCACAAGGACAGCGATGGCGTGTGACATGTCGCCCTGGAGACGGCAGCGTGTCAGCTTGATGATAGCGGGTCTTCTGTGTTCTCTCAGGATCCAGACTGCTTAGCACAAGCCTGGCAAGCCTGATTGGGGGCCATTAAACCAGCTCATCTGCCAGTGGTCAGTGGTCATGGGCACCACTGATGCCATGAATAATACCTGTCTGTCCTCGCTGGACAAAAGCTGTGCTTGGACACAGCCTCCATACCTGGTCTGTCTAGTTTCCTTGGACTACGGCTCTCAATTGTCATCTTCCTGTATCTTCATATGAATCTACAGCAACGCCGCAGAGAACAGCCAACCGCGTCCCTGGAGACCGAGCTGGTAATGAACAAACAGGAGTCCAGTCCCTTGACGCGATGGCATGGTGATAACAGCAACAGCGCCACCTCAAGGACCAAAGGGGAAAGCCAGGGGATGCTCTGCGGTATTAGAAAGCAGGCGGGAGTTCAGGCATGAGGCTTATTCGCACATTTCCGTGATGAGTGTGAGGAGTGATATCATTATCCTCAGTGTCCTCCACAGCGCTACTTTTAATGCCTCTCGCTCCGCAGATAACGTGGGAAAGCTACAAGTAACCCCCACCCCCCACCACGTGTTTAAATCTGTGAAAAATATAGGTGAGCAGCCAATCAAAAAAAATCACCCCTGGGGCTCGATCCGGGGCCAGCACTGAAGAATAATTGTGCCGATGACGCGATGCAAGGGTGGCGCGATTATCGAGCGTCATCTGTGCGATTTTGCACCAAACAGCCCAAAAACGTCATACCCTGTCTCAGGGGGGTCTGGTTGGATTTGCATCGCAACGAGGAGCGCTTTCATTCCCACCCGTATGTCCCCCCCCCTCCCCCATTATGTAAGAGTGGGGCTCACTTCTCTAATGGAAAGCTTTGGCACTATCTGCCCAGAAACACTCATCAAGCTAATTGAAACACGGAAAGGTTTTTTTCCCCTCTGCTGAAAGCCGCGTGATAAGGAGAAAGCCAGCTAGCTGTGGCCCGTGAACAGCAGTCCCAGGAAAGTCTGGGTGACCTAGACGTCACCAGCGACCTTTGCGCTTTGGCAGTGAAGAAACTAGCTGGCAAACAGCCGTCAATCGATGCTTCTGCTCAGCGGCAGAATTATAGCAGAATCTTCACTTTCACTCTGAACAAATATTAGTCACTAAATTAAAATTGACTAAATCTAATTAGCCTTACTATAATCAGTAAGATTTAATGTACTATAAACATGGTTGTTAACGGGAAAAATCACAGCTTCCTCTGTGAAACAACGCAAATGAAAATGACAACTTTTTGGCTCATTACATACACTATGCATGGTTAGACGTTAATATTCACATAATGAGATCGGTTTGAGTGTCACACTCAAACCGAACAATACTATCATTAATTAAAGGTAAACTTTTCATTGAGTCCAACATACTCCAGGAGTAATTTAATTGAAGGCCTGATGATCAGCCTTAAAATCCATCCCATCGGGCAGCAAAGTTGTAATTATTTTGAAAATAGTACAACAGAGGGCATTCCAGAATATCCAAAGCAATTATAAATTAATTAAACTATGAGGTCCTAGAGAATTTGCAATGGTTGAATGAATGGGTCAAGTATTCTCCATTGATGCGCTATACCTATAGTGATTTTTGACGCTGTTGTATGCATATTGATTGCATTTCATTACCAAACTTCATAGGAACAAAGGATCAAATCTGCATTATTCCTTCCAGCACAAAACGATTAACTATTAGCATAAAACACAGCCCTTGATGTGGCGTCAGAATGCAGATTTCACCAAAGTTAAATAATGACCCAAATCATAGTAATAACTGCAACCTAAACCAGGAAAACCGTTACTAAGTTGCGGCGGTGTGCTGTGGCTACAGCCGAAAGGGTAAAGCCGGACATCCTCCATTTCCGATGCAAGCCGAAGCAACCTCCGGTGTGAATGTGGGAGGGAGGATGTATCATGCTGTTGCTTTTGAACTAATTCTGAAAAGGATGGGACATCACCCTGCCCACATCTCCCGTGCATAGCAGTGCACAGCATAGCAGTGCCCTACGCCCAGTGCATAGCATGGATCTGCCGAAGGCACTCCAAAGGTTATTTACTGGAGTGTTAATGATTATCTGCGGATGAGAGACATTCGCAGTTTATGACCCATAGTTCATGGAGTGGGTTTTGACAGAATCTACCTTTCTGACCAGGACTTCAAAAAAATAGACAGTGTCCATGGATTCAAAAGACGTGGGGGGGGGAAAAAAAAAACGTTACAAATGTTAAGTATGTACAAATTCCAGAATACAATCCATCTGGGGACTGTGGACAGGTCATCCAAATACCACAATGTACTCAAGCAACGAAAGAAAGAAAGACAAAGAGTGCAGAGAACTCTTACACATTCTGAGAAGGGTCTCATTAACCGCAATGATGAAATGACTGGATTAATATTGGCCGCAGTATATGACAAAAACTGCACCTGCTTGACGCAGAAATATCTCTGCCTCTGACTCCAGATTTGCTGTGATTAGCAGATGCTTATTTCACAAAATTCATTTGCGCCAACCTGCTCTTTCAGAAGACTGAGAAAGACTGGCGAACACGCAGTCTAATTGACAACCATCTCACGTCTCGAAGAACGTTTTCTGCCACTTCGGAGTGACCTTTTCTCTGCAGATCTATATCTCACCCGAAAGGCGAACGCGCCATGTGACCCAGTCTAAAACTGTTTACAACAGACAATTAGAGGAGCACAGCACTGTTGCTAAATGTGGAGGCAACGCTACGGTCTTAAGCCCTAATGGACAAGCAGTTGGATGTTTAAAAAGTTATATGTTTTACTAATGGGCATTTGGATATTTCTCAGTGAAGGTCATTTTGTTTGTGATGATGGAGCATTCTGTCCTTGGTATCCTGGGCTTTGTGTCCCTGAATTCTGCAGCTGATAAGATCTTATGAGCAACTGATGTATGTATGTATGGCTGGATGGATGGATGGACGGACCCAGGGCACTTGCCTGAGGTAGCTAATTTAGACAAAAGGTGAGTACAAAACAATGTATACTAGCCCAGTGGTCAGTAACTGCATATCAAACTCCATGTTTTGCTGAACTAGCCCAGTTGGCTAGTAGAAAAAAAATTCTTAAGCTCCTCCCCTGATTGTGCTGTTTTTAAAAGTGTGAACTGATCTATTTAAGAAGCAGCTAAGAATGGGGGGGTGGGGTGCTCTGTAAATGGTGCACGTGAGATCAGCACTTTGCTTCCACGACACCCACATCCCACCGGCACTCGCGCATCCTCAGGCAGGCCCATGAACGATCTACACCACCGACGTCGTCAGAAAGTCCAATGGATGACGGCCAGCTTTCTCATCATGGAGCAACACGGTCCCTGGGGAAGCAGGCTCTCCTGTGCAGGTGGAGATCTTCCTCCGCAGGGAGGGATCACATCACGATGGGATTAGGCAGGCGACCGGTGAGCAGAAGGGACAGTATCGAAATAAAGGAATTGAATAGAATATCTCACTTGTGCTATGATTTGTAAATCACAACAGAAAAGAGAGGGTATAAAGAAATGGGTGTAATAAATGTGAGCTTCACTATTCTTAGAGTCAGCCAGTTACTTCCTGCTCTTAAGCCAAGCTCTAAAAGACCTGGAAACGCAGATATATTTTTTTGGATTTCTTGATGGGAAGTAACCTAGCCTGTCTACTGCATTCTCTTTCTGCACTATTCCTGTTTTGACTGTTTCTATTACTTTATTCATAGCTTTAAACATCCTTTAAATAGCTAACGGCGTGTGAAGTAGAATCGATTTGGGAGCTTTATCCCGTGCTTGTCGAAAGACGCGCCGCTGGTCTGTGTTTTGCTGCCGTTCTGTGCTGCCCAGTATGGCAGGTACAGTACAGCCTGGGTAGCGTTTCGAACGGAGCAGCAACCTCGTCAAACGAACTCTGCAAACGCTGTTAACGTCGGACTGGAAACAGTCCATAACCAAAGCGTATAGGTTAGGTTCTCCCCACCCTTCCCCCGCAGGAGACCTCAGCAAGCAACCTCAAGGATTTCAAGCCTCTATCTGTAACTGCAGCCTTCCCGGTAACATATGTTCCACCTTGAGATGGTTGGAGCCATTTTTACCCCATCTCAAATAAACTTTCCAAGGTACTGCATAACTTGATATTCACACACTTTAAGGTCAAACAAGCATTTTCAAAATCTAAATGATGTATCCAGTCTAATCAATGCCTTTTTCACGTTACACATTGGGAGCTTCCAAAACACGTCGTCAAAACAAAAGTCTTCTATACTCCAGGTAATATAACTATTACATTCATAGACTTATGTCTCTCACACCATGTGAGATTCATTGTTATCATTTTAGATGGTTTTTATGACCTTGCCCATACGCAATGTCAAGTACATATGCAACCCGATGGGTTACAACTGTAAAACTATAAGTGGTTGTTAATCTTTCCCGAAATTATTTTAAAAGGAAACTAATCATGGCTAATATATTACCCAGATTAAAATTACAGGCTATTTAAGGGCTATTGAAGGCTTTTGCATAACAAGTAGGTTACCAACAGATACAGTCTACCGTCTGTGTGAGGAAATACATTCATCCAGATGTCACAGTCCAAGTGTGAATATCTAATGAATAACTTTTATAAATTAATAAGAAACATATGATTACATGATTGTTATCATATAATATTCGTTATTAATGTTTAGTAAAGCTGTAAAGGTATGTTAAGACATAAGTACTTATATGCTGCTTATGAATGTTCTATGAATGCATTATGAAGGTGCAGTAAATGTAAAGCATTACCGGTTCCATTTCATAACTTATTTTAAATACTTCTTTGCAGAAAGGTTGTTAGTTAGACATGAAAGTAAGATTTATATGCTGGGTGAAAACATTTTAGATTAGATCGTGGGCAGTTTAATTATAGTAGTTTAACACATTTAATGGCAATTGTTTAAGAAAAAGCCAAGGATGGCTGTAGCCACCTGGACTGTGGGCTGTTTTGCTCTTAACTGATAGTATTAAACATACTTACTATTAAAATCTACAGTACATGGAGGGCCTGTCGGTGATGATTTGACAAATTCTTTGTTAATACACTGTACTTTTCGCTCATGAATATATATAGTGTTTCTCCCATATCCATGGGTGACAAACAAGGGCATTGGAGGGACATGGATACCCTGTCAGATTCAGGGGGGCAAGCATTTTACAGGGGCTCATGAATAGGTGATGTTTTGTAAGGGGGCCAGAATGTTTAGCTACACCCCTGGTGATACGATCTAAGACCTATCGCAGATAATAGTGAACATCTGCAAATTTCATATAGAATGTCATTTTTGTGTACATATATATGGTAAATTTTTATTGATAAAGTATTCACTGTAATACATTATTATTACTGTACGTAATATTGGCAAAGTACACTGCACATTATTATGCAGTATTGTGCAGTACTGTACTCTCTCTAATGAAGGGAATTCTGATGTTTTAGTCTAATTCTCAAGAGATGATTGAGCAATTAAAAAACTTGTGTCAAGGGATGACGGAGCAATGAGAATCTTGGTTTTTATACCCCTCAAAGGATGAAGGAACTATGAAAAAACATATTGTTACAAATTTTAGATTTTTTTTCTTTTCCCAGACCACGGTAAACCGTGATGTCACAGATATCAGGGACTATTTTTTATGTTCATTTATTTAGCAGATGCGTTTGTCCAAAGCGACATGCAAGCCACATCATAGACTCTTTAATACTGTGGTTTTGATTTTCCAAAGTATGACAGGGTACAGAGCAAGTGTAAGAAGAATGATCTCTGTAATTCTGGTGTAAGCAGCAGGAAGCGTCACCCTGAGCCTCCACAGATGCAGGATGTCAAAGGACGACTGGCCTGGTGTCAGAAACCTTGGGGGAGCAGGTGACTCTCCACACATCTGGCTCCTTATCTGACATTAAGTGCCTCTGAAATAAAACCAATAAAACCAGTGGGGCTTCAGTCCAGATGGCTGGACCCATTTGCCGTTTGTTCTTGGGCACCACACGGCCCCGTTTGACGTTGTAGAAATTTCACACCTTATAAAGTCTGGGAGCGATTAAAGAAGACGCAAGCATGTACAAATATAGCACTTAGGAGGGAGGCACTTGCGGCCAATCTAATCGCTAAACACTAAGTAGGTTATTACGTAAGAGACGGGGTAAATATTTACATGAGAAACTCGAGGACATGACAACCTGGGCACCAAGTTTAATCATGTAGATCAAACCAAACAGGCAATACTTTAAATTTTTGTGTTTTTTTGCAACCTGAAGCTCCTAGGATCAATGCACACAGATGCCTACGAAGTCTGTCAACAGACCAGGGGAGCCAAGGGCAACTTTAAAATACACAGATTGTTCACTGAGCGGATATCAAACTCAAAATCATCAATGAAGCTATAAGCAAACCAAAATGTTTTCCAGATTTTTATCTTGAAAATTGGTGTTCATTTATAGTATGCATCAGAGTAGGCCAATACATTTATAACCAAATCACTATTGAATGTTGCTATAAAAACAAAAGACTAATATGAAAATAAATCAGATTTATATTTGAATGTACATTCAGTGGGCGCATTTAGTTATACCTAGTTGGTACTGGGTAGGACTCACTTTAATAGGACTGCCTAGCTATTAATGAGTAGGGCCCACTTTATTAAGGCACACGTAGTTAGTACCAGGTAGGACTCAGTATGGTCTCCAGAACCACACCAGGTGTAGATGAGCTGTGCATTCACAGAAACCTTTCTGCACGCCCCTCTTTTACTGCACTGTTACATCTATGTTTGTGGTTTCCTTCCTTCATTGCTCTAACAAGTCAGGCCATTCTCCTCTGACCCTTGTCATTAACAAGGAGGTTTCCTGCCACAGAAATGCTATCCAGTGGATGTTTTTGTTTCATCGCAGCATTCTCTGTAGAAGCAGTAGTGCATGAAAATCCTAGGGTGGTGGCTGTCTCAGATATGTTGGAACCACCGGTTACTACATCAACAATGATACTCGTACTTGGCAACACTTCCGTCATTCCCGAGAATCTCCTACATTCCGAGGCCATCTCCCAGCACCTTCCCGTTTTGTTGTTTCTCCTGGGAAACTCCCATAATTTGCTTGCCCCACAACCTTATCGTCGTAGACGGATCCATAAGTTATGCATGTTTGCTTAACATTGCCAAGGTTGCCAGATCATCTATGAAACGCAATCTTGACGCACAATCCACGCGCTACATACAATTTCAACCCATCTGTCACCACAACCTGGCAACCTGCAGCCTGATTCATGGGTTCTGCGCAGCTGCTCTCTGTGTGGACCCACAGGCAGTCGAATGCTGAATGAATCAGCTCGCTAACTTAGCTGATGTCCAAATGTCAGGGCAGGGCAGAGCTCCATCAAAAAAGCTATATACACCTAAAGTGATGTTGATGTTTTTATCATTACATAAATAACAAAAACGAATCTGGACATTTACTTACTCATCCTTATTTATTCATTTGTTTGTTTGTTTGTTTGTTTGTGTTTGTTTGTTTACTTATCCACCCTTCCCTGCTGAAACAAAAAAACTGCTGTATTTTGAAACCTAAACCTTTGCAGGTATGCATATTGCTTAGCTCAGGCATCTAACGCTTAATTGAACATTGACTGACCCTCTTGTGTGTGTGCAACATGTGGCAGTGCCAGGCATGCGATGGTTGTTCGCATTAGCAAGCAGAAGTGCCTAACGAACTGGCCACTGTGTAGCGAGCACAGCAGCAGTCACTGTACAACTACTAATGTTTCAGGGTTGACACACATGACAGTGGACATTTATCTACACAGACAGGAACCCCAGAAATTGGTGAGGCCACGGAGAGCAACCCTGTATGTAAATACTGGAATGTTTCAGTATCTACTGTATGTCCTGGCTAAGACATGTGATTTGTTATCTGCCAAACTGTCAGAAAATCATGCAGAATAGTTTTTCATAGCCGACAATAAAGTGATGTAATGTAACGTAATCTCATGCTGGAGACGTAACACGTGACTTTTTCCAGGTAGGATGTTCACTTATCAGCCATAACTTTACGACCACCTGCTTAATATTGTGTAGGGCCCCCGTGTACCACCAAAACAGTTCTGATCCACAGAGAGGTGGACTCCACAAGACCTCTGAAGGTGCTTTGCGGTATCTGACACCAAGACGTTAGCAGCAGATCCTCCAAGCCCTGCAAGTGGAGAGGTGGGGCCTCCATGGATTGGACTTGTTTGTCCAGCACACCCCACGGATGCTTGATTGGATTGAGATCTGCGGAATTTGGAGGCCTTGAACTCTTTTTTTTCCATATTCCTCAAACCATTCCTAAACAATTTTTGTAGTGTAGCATGGTGCATCATCCTGTTACAATAGGCCACTGCCATTGAGGAATACCGTAGAGGGATATACTTGGTATGTAAAAATGTTTAAGTGGGTCCTTTGTGTCAAACGCATAGTGCATCCTGGTGCCATCTCTTCCCCAGGTAAACAATGCAAATGTACCTAGTCGTTCACATGAAAATGTGATTCATCAAACCGGACCACCTTCTGCCGTTGCTTTATGGCCCATTGTAGACATTTTCGCCGGTGGGACGGGGCTCAACACGGGCACTCTGACTGGTCTTTGGCTGCTCAGCCCCATATACAGCAAGCTATGATGCATTGTCTGTTCCGATACTTGTCTATCATGGTCAGCATGGACTTTTTCAGCAATTTGTGACACTCTCTCTCCTCTGAGGTTGGACCAGTTGAGCTGGCCTTCGTGATCCGCACACATCGATGAGTCTAGGGCACCCCTGACCCAATCGGCGGTTCAATGGTTGGCAGGCCTTGAAGCCCGTTTGGTAAGTACTGACCACTGCGTACTAGAAACACCCACAAGACCCGTCGTTTTGGAGATGTTCTCGTCATCTAGTCCTCGTGTTCAGTCATTCAGAAAGATGCACTTGCCCATTTTTCCTGTTTCTAACAAAACTTCAATAACCGACTGTTCCCTTCCCATATATATATAATGATACCCTTCACGGGTGCCATTGTAACAAGATAAGCAATTTTATTTGCTTGCATATACAACAATTTTTACATTTATTATTTGTTATTGCAGAGTAAGTTAACAAGCATCAAGCAAACCCTATCCTATGCTACAGGTTGTGACATGTCAAAATCTTACGTTGGCAATAATAATAATAATAATAATAATAATAATAATAATAATAATAAAAGCATTCAATAAGCAAGTGAAAAAAACTAATGGGAAAAATAAGCAAGTACATAACCCAAATGGACCATTCTTTTCAGCTATTTACTCCTAGTGCCCTCCCCCCAGGATTACGCTAGTTAGCACTAATAGCCACACCTAACATTGCTTTATTTATTTTTAGAACACCGCATGTTAAGCACAGCCGGTTCTTTTTAGATAGCAACAGAGAAAATACTTAATCTGCTTTTCATTTGGGTCAAACGCCATCACGGGAATCCAGCGATCCCATACGACGGGATGAAAGATATTGTTGGGTGAGCTTGTTGGCTAAATGAGAAGTTTCCAACATTATAAGTACAAAACAAATATGAAAAATGAGAGCCGACCATTTATCTCATCCAGCTAAAGTGGTTGTTGAATAAATGATTGTACAATTTAATGTCAAGCTGATTTAAATGAATCTAAGCAGTGCTTTATCTGCACTGCTGGGATCTTAACCATCCTTTGTGTGAAGCAATGTGTTTTATTGTCTTCAGATAAATGAATTTGCCTATAGTGTGCCATTGTGTATGTGCGCGTGTGTGAGCCCTGTGGTGGACTGGCATCCCATCCAGGATGTACCCCTGCCTTGTGTGCCTGGGACAGTCTCCAGCCTCCTCCCTCAGCGACACTCTACTGGATGAGTGGTTGGAAGATGTTAGGAGAGCAATGCGAGGACAAATACAAGCGGTATAAAAATATTCCTTCTGCTTGGAATGAAAAAGCAGGCTTCATTTTCCGACTTCCGCTCTGATAGCTAGTGGTCTTTTCGCGAGTGTCGCAAATAGGTTCTTCTCGAAGAAGCAGAACCCCTTATCACCAACGAAAAAAAAAGATCAAAACACCGTGTTTTACAGAAACGTGAAGTATTACACGTATTTTTTGTATGTTCTGTGTATGTTTGCAGGGCTACAAGTATCTTGCCGAGGCCTTAATATTTACAGTGAACAGACATTCGTATTAACAACAAGCGGAATAATGTGTGAGGACAGAATGGGAAAACACCACATTCCTGTTTGCAAGTGGCCTTGTAGTGTCCGCTTCGTCCAGGATTCAAAAGTCAGGGGAGAAAAAGTTAACACAGGGCTGCTGGGTAACTGCAGTGCTCTGTATAATTCTACAGTATTTCTTCTTTATTTTTGGGCTAATGAAACAGCAGTAGTCTCTCAGGACACAAAACCCAGCCTTCCGTTAAAACCTGCTGTAAGCATCCAATCACGGTTTGGCAGCTGTGACTGGACACCTCCTAAAAAGACGTGCAAAAACAGTGGGACGCTTCGCAGAGCTCTAGAGAGTCTGCCCATCACCTCAGCGGGGGGGGCAAATAAAAGGCACCGAAAATGAGGAAAACATCAAGCAAACATGTTTCATTTGACAGGGAACTGGATTCCAGACTGGGTGCATTGTGGGTATGGTCTCCACCTGGCTACATTAACCCCAACATCCCCCCCTCAAGGGGTACATCAGTCCTGCTCCATCCCTTCTTTCAACCACCCTCCCCATGCAGAAATTCTTTCCATTTTTACCAGAACCAATGACATCTCACGTTCCAATCTACACCCTGCAATAAATTCTCAGTAAGGTATGGAAGAAGGTATCTGATGTCCCTGATTTTGACACAGGGACAGAGGCACAAAGAACCATATGATTAAACTACAGTATTCAGTAACACATCCCTTGAGGAGGCACAAATAATATAGTATTACACTTACTTATGTTTTAATGATGCTTACACTGATTTCATGTTAATTCATCATTATTGATTGTGTTTTATCTGAAGCAGTTACTATATTTGTTACTGTATCTGTTAATTCTTTAAACCTTTGTGAACTACTGAAGGAACAAGTAATGAATAACAAGAAATACTGATCACATTTTTTCATCAATATTGAATCTCACCGCCAGCAGCCACTATATTTGCTTATGACTTGAGATTCAGGACTTAGAGTTACTATGATATATTAGTGCTCCTTCCAGTGAAGTGCTACCCAGTGTTCCTGTTTTACCAGTCAATAAAAGTCTCATTCTAAATATTTCCATCGTAGCCTGGGACAGGAGGACATAAAAAAATGGTACATCGATACCTTAGAAATAACTACAGCCTGCCACAAAAACTGGGTGGCTGTTTCATACCAACAAATCACGCTCTGTTCATAAACCCGAGTATTCCCAGTGTCACTGGTGTCAGCTTCCTTTCCAGCCAAATCTGACGCAAACATCCATGTCAGCGAGTCGAATGGACTGTGATCGATTCACGCGCCGTCATCCATTCCGCCAGCGGTAGATCGCCGTATAAATCGCGTGCTGTCTGAAGAAAAAGGACAGCCGTGTGTGCGCCATTGAGGAAGGACCTTTACGGAGTAAATCATTCATGCACCTTCCCCTGTTGCTTCCAGCCCAGCGTAAACAAGAAACAAACAGCGCTAATGTTAGCAAGAGACTGCTACATCAGTCTAGCTGGAGGTTAGTTAAAGATGACTAAATCAGGTTAGCGGTCTCCCTGACTCAAATCAAACATTTCAGAATCGCATATTTCAACAAAGACTGCACTGTCGGAACAAAGGTAGAGCCCTGGTATAGTTTTGTTCCCCACAGTACAAACAATAACAATATCATCCCCAATGCCACAAAATTGTTCATCAGAGTCCATTTTTTGTACCATAAATTAGACTAAAAGGAACATTTACCTACAACTAGGGAACAACTGGCAGAACCTTACAGGTTCAGCCTCAGTGACAAGTAATTATACCCTCAAAAGGCACAAATTGATACTTGTTTTTCTGACAGTGTGTGACCCTCCAACAAAGAATGAAGGCAGATGGATCTTTCACCAAAGAGAGACACTTACATTGTCGTTGAGGAGCCCAACACCCCCCTTCCTAAACATAATACATGTCATTCACATTTATTTAGTAGAAGTCAGGAAGAGAACAATGAATCAACTAGGCATAAGTGCAGCTAGGCTGAGCTTCCAATGAACACCCAGGTATAAGAGTAAGCGATATTGGAACAAGAGCTACACAGCATCTTTCAAACAATGTAAAGACCTAATAAAAACTACAATTCAATAAACAGAAAGTGCAACAATAACATTCTGGGAATATGTGATCGGTATCGCTCAACAGGGAAAAGAGAAGCAGCCCAATCCTGAGAAACAATGGTACCACACTCCAAAAGGCTTTTACGCAAGGCCAGCTTTGTCTGAAGGAGTCTTTTCTTCGGTATTCAGCCTTATGTTCAACTAATAAGCTATAGATATAAGCTTAGACAACAAAAAAATAACACGGTACACAGAGTAAAGGATATACAGTTAGCAGAAGCAATATTACACTGAGAAACATGATTCTTAAATTGTTGCACTATTTACCCATGCAGTCTTTCACAGAGCGGTGAACCTCTCCCAATTTTCAGTTAACAGGTACTCTGCCTCTCTGGGACGCTCTTTTTATACCCAGTCATCTTACTGACCTGTTGTCAATTAACCTAATTAGATGTGAGATATTCAACCAGGTGTTTTGTCTTAGCATGACACAACTTTTCCCGTCTTTTGTTGCCCTGTCCCAACTTTTTTCAAACGTGATGCCGGCACCAAATTGAGCATATATTTGTCATAAAACAATAAAATTCCTCAGCTTCAACATTTCACGCGTCGCCTTTGTTCTATTTCCAGTTACATGCGGGTTTATATGATTTGTAAATCATTGCATTTGCATTTTATTTACACGACGTCCCAACTTTTTTGGAAGCGGGGTTGTACCTGTTTTTACAGACCAAGAGTCTGATTTGGTTGGATGTTTGAGAGGAGAACCTTTGTTTAATATTCCAGCTCTGCGGATCTGAGAAATCAGGCGGGACCACAAGGTCAGACTCTGCAGATTCAGACAGACGCCGTCTAATTGTCCCACTGAAACCCGGACCATGCTGTCTGCTAAGGCGGATTCATGGTGGCTTAATGCCATTCCAGAAAGAGGGAGGAAGCGGAGAGTGTGAATTTAATGAGAGAAACAAAAGCTGAGAGGGTGTCTGATCAGACTGGGGATCATTCATTCATTCATATATATATTCATTTTATAGCAGAAAACTCCATAATTATTCATAACCATATTCTGGGGTTACACTACATATTAGCTCACTATACTACTTGAATCATACTGCACCATTGTCTGGTAACTATACTACATTTTGGCTCACTATAGTACTGGAACCATACTGCACCATAGCCTTCTACCTATACTATATATTGGCATACTCTACCACTGGAAGATTAATGTATAAACTGTATAGTCTCTCTATTTTCTGTTCTGTTCTGTTCTCAAACTGTGCTGCATGTCAGTTCACTATACAATCAAAACCATACTGCAACATAATCTGGTAACTATACTCTTGGTTCAGAGTATAGTTATACCATATAGAGTGTCAGTATATCACTGGTACTATACTGAGTATAGGCCAACCGTGTGGTTGCAAACATACTGCAGAGAGCCTCACTATAACCTAATGAAACTTAAGTTTTATTAATATGTATAAATGCAGTATTTGATGCGGAAACAGCAATGTTCATAATTCAATAACGAAGGCACACAGCAATGCGTGCGCACACATATATACTTGTCATGCCATGAACTGTGACATTCCATTAGGAATGTAAAAAATTACACTGCTTAATGCTTAATACAGAAACCGTCTTATTAAGTAGAGAAAAGGCAATTAGCTTAATGGATACCCTTGATGGGAATGGATGAGGTATGGATAAGCTACTCGATTAGGAAGACAACTCGTACGGAATATTGTATATATAGAAAGGGAGCCTTATACATATACAAACAAAATAAGTACTGACTGAGGTACACTGAGCAAGGTTCTGTCCCACAGCATTGCCCCCCCCCCTCCGCCCATGTCACAATGTCATATATAGGTTAAATGCAGAGGACAGTGTACCTCATTCATTGTTGTGTGCTGTGGTGTATCAACAATGACAATTTTTCACTTTCACCCTATGAGAGCATGGAGCAGAAAGAGGTCATATGACTAATGTGTCTGAAAGTTGACTAATAACATGTTGCATTATAAATTTCCTTTAACCAATCTGTAGGAACATTTCAAATAAATAAATAGCATCCAGGTCTTGGCTGGCAGGCAGGTAGAGTCCACATGAAGGCAAAACTCAGCGGGCATCTTCTGTCAGCCCCCTCATTGTAAGTGACACTCTACCTAATCCATTCCCCAATAGCGGACCTCAGGAGTGAGGCGATTCCAACTGGACAGCTAAACAGCCCTTGTCTTATATAAGCTGGCAAGGCGCCTTCAAAATATGGCTTATTTTGTCCCAGAATCTCCCAATAAGTTGTCCTTTATCCCATTTGTGGGATTTGCAAGATCTCAAAATCCTGCTTAAGTAACGATACCCAGAAATGTTACACGCTTATCAGGCAGTTTGAGACATGTTAGCTTAGGCTTAGCTAAGCCTAAAGGAGGCTGCACACCTGCCACTTTCATCAACTGACCAAGGGAAGTTTCACTTAAAACATTTAAACTGGAATAAAGGTAATGGAGGTCTGCAGAAAAGCATCCTTATGTAAACTGAGCTCAAACAGTCGAAGAGGAAGAGAGCATACGTCTTATGGAATACGGGTCTGCTTTAGAGGATTAAACCAGCTTTTTAAAACATGCAGCCGTCGCAGCCGTGCAGTAATTCACACAGAGGTGGGAGCTGTCGGGAAGACTGATGGATATGATACAGGTGCACCGGGAAAGATTCAGCCCCATCCTTCCGTGCGTGGGGGAGAAGATCTGCAGCGATCTCCTGACACCGTTTGCGGAGCGGTGCTGTGCACATAGGGCATCTCGTTATACGGCAATTTGTGCGTGATCTGTCCCCTCCGAGATCCGCGTAAAAACAGCACCAGCGTCTTCCCTTTGGTGACCCGGGGATGTGAGACCACAAAGGCAAAAGAGGCATTTCTCACTGAATATCAAAGTCAGCCGAAGGATGTCCACCTTCCCAGGCAGGACGTGTGCGGGATGCAAAGTTGGAAAGTGGGCTAAGCTCACGAACAAAACCGAGTAAACGCAGTAAAAAAAAAATAATAAAAAACGCGTGCTTGTGCCGAGCAAAAACACATAATGTTTAGAAATCGTGCGAACTGTAAAGTCTACAAAGCAGGTTGTCGCGGCGTCTTACCGACCTCATTAAGAAATCGATGATACATCCTTTATTTCTGTGACGCACTGCTGGGGTAACAGCTTTCATTCGCGTTATTCCGGGATACACACACGCGTGTATAT
>JAODJX010000007.1:5294086-5307125 GCA_026776945.1 Isichthys henryi
TACCATCTCCTGCTATCTTGTCCCTGTACCATCTCCTGCTATCTTGTCCCTATACCATCTCCTGCTATCTTGTCCCTATACCATCTCAGGAACTCTATGGCAGGAGGCAACATACGCATGACATCAGCCCAACACAATGAACTTGTGTAGCATAGTGAAGGTGATTTGGCAGTTTGAAAACAAAAAAAAGACGCATGTTCAATCGATGGGGCGACACTGATAAGGCTCCACTTATAACAAGCGACATGACTAGGTGTAGGACTTGGGGTTTAATAAATTAGAAACAGAGGCAGCTGGTCCATAGAGGTCGAGGAGTTATAACTTCCTCTGTTTTAGAGATTAAATTATAAAACAAACAAAAGTGAAATAACTCATGACTATAATTTAATTTTTATTGTTATTTGAAAACACATTTTCTCTCTTTGGAAAAATTCACCGTTGTAACATTGCAAAATGCATTATATACTTTACTCGATTTCTTCAGCCACTAGCCGACACCAATTACAAACCACCAAATGTGCCCGTCACGAATATTAAGGCTTCTGTCACCAGGCTCAGTAGGTGCCAACCTTTGACCTTGGGCTGGGTGACAGCTGAGTTCTGGGATGGGTTCCTTTGGTATTTCTGCGTCATGTCATTCCCGCACGGAACATTCCGAGCCTGGGCTTTAAGTAGAGAGCACATCAAAGTTGTTCCCTTGTCATCTTTGATTCGAAACGTATTAATCAGAGCTTGATTGGAAGCCGATACGGGGAGAGGGTTCATCTTTTGCATGTCATGGAGGAGGTGAAGATGCACGGATTTTAAGCAGGAAAGTCGGATGAGAGACACACTCAGATTTTCTCGCTCTTTGTTTTCGTTTCGCCAGATGAAAAACGTTCCCTCTAAGTGAGAAGATGTCTCACAGATCCAGAAACTCCTGCAGCGGCACCATTCGCTCCTCAGACCAACGTGAAATCCCCGCAAGATGGGCCCTTCATCTGCTTGGTGCAGCTAGTACAACTAGTACTCAGTGAAGCTCATGGGTTGGGTGTACAAGGCCAGTCAAAAGTTTGGATACACCTACCTGTAGAAAGGTTTATTTGCGCTATTCTCTACATTTTTGAATAATTTCTGTATAAAGGCATCAAAACTGTAAAACAACATATACGGATTATGCACTGAGCAAGAAAGTATTAAACAGAAGAAAAAAAATTTGGGGGTGACAGTTGCTACGTCCACTCTCCGGGTGTGCGGGCAGCAAGCAGGGAAGCAGATCATGGAACCACGGAAGTCCAACAAACGGGGTTTATTGCAGGCACAGGTACAAGAACACGCCGGACAACGTCACAAACATCAATGACTGATCTAGGGAACTGACTCAGACGCAGACTGATATACACAAGACAAGACAAAATAACAGGGTATAGCTGGGCACAATCGGGGAAGCACACGTGGATGATCAGGGGGGCGTGGCACACACGAGGACTGGATGCGCAGGTCATAACAGCAGCTCTCTGGGTAAGGTTGCTGGTCAGCAGAGTGATCCCACCGTTGGACCCTTGAGCAAGGCCCTTAACCCCAATCACTCCCAGGGACTGGCTGACCCTACTGTCTCCTCAATGCCAGGTCCATGAGGTGGCCATCTGGGATGCTTTTCCATATGTCCTGGAGGAGGTCCCACATGTATTGTATGCTCGGCTGTCATTGGCTGCTTCCCTTTACCTGCAAACTCCTCCAAAACTCTTTCTCATTTCTACTGTGTTAAGGTCAGGTAACCAGGGTTGAGCTTCACGACGGCTTCTTAGTGCTACGTCATTCGCAAGTTCTATCTTTTAATGACGATGCGACACTCCATCACTCTGCTTCCCAGGTGGCTCGGCGTCTCCAAACCTTTGACTGGTACCGTATATTTTGCACACCTAGGTGATATTGGATCATTTGGTTTGCCTCTCTGTGATCAGCCTGCAGGCAAAGTCATCCAGACACAGGCCAGCAATTCTCAGGAGGTGTGACTTCTCCAGATCTCGGTGCTGCCATTTGGCAGATTTGAGAGAACCTCCTCCGAATCCCAACCCTGGGAGGTAAACCTCCTTTTCAGAGACACGGGCACAGCTGCAGTCTGCTTCCTGAGGGATGTGGTCTCCTTTGGCACAACGTCCGCGCTCCATTATTGTTAATCTTTATTCGTTTAAGTAAAGCTACCCTCAGGTCTTTTTCATGGCCCTGGAGGTGGGGGGGGGTGGTAGATGGGAAAGTCACATGACAAAATTAGGGAGAGGAGGATGGCAATGGAAAGAGAGAGTTGTCTTGTCGAATTGACGAATTGAGACTGTAGCCTGGTGCACATCTCTGTAATGTGCCTTTAATTGAACTCATTGCTCCAATGGGCCTTGTTCAGAAGTGGAGGATATGGGATGGGGGGGTTAAATTGTGTTCTCTTTCTTAGGTCTGCACCTGTCCAAGTAGAACCTTGTGAGAAGGTCCATTAATGCCGTCGACGTGACCTCCAAAGAAACACAAGCTCACCAAATAGGACAGAAATTGAGGCTGTCCCAAGTAATCAATGAAGCAGAGGTTGGGTACCTTGTGTTCCTGTGGCAGCTGGAGACACAGGGGGGTCAAACCCTGAACCCCCCCCTCCAACCCTGCCACAGACACGGGACGGTTAAAAGACCTTTTGAAAATAAAGCAGTCAGCCTTAATTTGATCTCTTCCAGGAGATTCACAAGGACTAAAACAGTCCCCCAGAGACTGACTGATTGAGTCCGACTCTGTTAGAGTCCTTTTCTTTAACAGCTCTCCTTTTTTGTTCTGTTTCTGATGGAGAACTTGACACTGGATACTCAAAAAAGTGTTGTGATAAAGGTGTTTTTTTAACTTTCTAACACGTGAGCAGGGCTGAGCGTCTCTGAATGAATCCTTTTAACATGTATTTTCAAAGTAGAACATGAGCCAAAACATACTGGTCTACATTCGAGATCTGAAATCACAAAAGCAAACATAATGGGGGGGTGGAGAGAAAAGAAAAACGGTGAGAATACATGGGGGAATAAAAATATTGTCAATTTCAGTGCTACAAGGAAGGGCGGGAACCAGTATTAGCTACAGCACGTCTTAATGCACTGATAATAAAACATATTTATGGAGGTGACCAGGGGCGGGTTTGTCACTTCTGGGGGGCCACGTAGCCAAAAGTGAAATGATAGAGAATCAAAAACAATCGATAGTCTTATAATCCGTGGTTGGGGGGCGGAGCAGGGGTGCCAGCAATCTGATCAGGCAGATTTATTGATGTGGGATGGCAATAGGGGTGCCCCCCCTTAAATACGCTCCTGCCATGACAACATTCTGCAGTATGGTTATACCGCATGTAGCTTGCAGTACACGTCAGACCCAGAGGGCACAAAATGTTCGATTCTGTCCCACAAGCCTGGCAGAGCGCAAACACCCCAGCGTTCAGGTTAGGCCGCCACCAGCGCCAGGATAATGTGGCATCGGCCAGGCCCTTCCGTTCAGGGTGGAGAGTGAGGGGCGCAATAAATGAATGAATGAATCAGAGAAGGCCCCCCCCCCTCACCTCCACCCTGATCCCGGGTCACCGGAGAAGGCGGCACGACCGCTAACATTTCGGGGGGCGGTGTTTCCGGTACCCCCCCTTCATACTCAGGTGTCCCTGACAACATCCGCCTCCACAGCACTTACTGGCAGCAGCTGAGATGACGAAGGATCGCCACGCTATTTCAGGACTGTGGAGCTCATCACTGGGCAGGAATTAATAGACTGGTTCTAAATGGCCCACTGACATTGGCTGGAGTAACACACAGTGTCAAAACAATCCATCCATCCTTCCATCCATCCATCCATCCATCCATCCTCCAGCCCCTTATCCTGGTCAGGGTCATTCATCCAGTAATAAATAATTAAAGTTAATCTATTGGAAACCAGCAGGGAAGTGGGTTGATGGCTGTTGGCAGATAAGGCCGAGGTTTCTTGGAGCACACCGTGTGATACCCACTCACATCAGACTGGACGGCGGAAACGGCCATCTTCCTACAGAGGCTGAGCGAGTCGCAGTGATGTTTTCTCTTTATAAAATAGGTTTCTGTCGTTTTCAGCTTTCGCCCGGGTGCAAATTTGATTTGTCGTGAACAAGAACACGCATCCAACAGCAAACATCTGTAGCTGAGGGGGACTGTTTGCCCGGCCTTCCTAGCGCATATCTACGTGAAACATGGTGTTTGTCGAATGCGAATGAGCCGGCTTCCCTTTCAGCCGAACAACATCACCATTTCATTGAAGGTTAGCTTGCTGCAGCCAGACTCGTTCTAGCTAATGAACGTGTAGCAATGCAGAGTTACCCTGAAGTGGGTTTACTAAGATCTCTCATTAACATGACATCAATGTCCTAAGAAAGCGGTGAGGCCGGGAACCGGCCTGTCGATCGCATTGAGAATTTCCCGGATCAGAGCCTCCACAAGGCCACAGACAGCAAACAGCAGGCTGTAATCTAAGGGCTGCCAGGCGGAACGCAGACGTTGGTGGAGAGCCCTAAAAATATGGTATAAATAATCATGCGAAGCTCAGTGCCTATTACTGCCATCGGTGCTCTGAAATCCTCATTTCCTTCCCGGACTAGTTTTCTGCAGAGGAACAGCTGAGTGGACAGGATTACAGTCACGTTACCGTGGGGAAGCTACAGCTTACGTGTGACTTAATTAGTGCCGTTTTTGTTGAATACGCTGCTGTCTGTGCATGTTTGGGGGGCTGCTGCTTTTAGGAGGGAAAAGCTCTCATCTCAGACTTACTCACTTACTCTTCATATGTTCTCTCCGTACAATAATGCGCTGTCATCCGCATTAAGGGACTGCATTAAGGGGCTGTTTACACTCCTTCTGCTTTAAGCCAGGAGACATTCCCGCTCGCACTTTTGTCCTCCCTCACCAGCCACAGATGCACCTCAGGTGCTGATTCGCCATCCTTCTGCAGGTGAGCGTCCCCTTGAAGGGCCTTTTTGCTGCGGTCAGGAGTTCATGTGCTGTCCTCCCGTTGATTCCCCCCTCCCCCCGTGGACTCAAGGGCACAAAGTCCTGACTTTTTCAGGGTTTTCACCTCTCTCAGTACTCCACAGCATTAATCCATCCATCTATCTTCTAATTGATGGATGGATGGATGGATGGATGGATGGATGGATGGATGGATGGATGGATGGATGGATGGATGGACATATAAATATAAGAGATTGTATGAGTGTCCTGCTCCCTAAGACTGGAAAAGTGTGGCTGAGAACCTGGGAACTGAAGGTGAAGTTCATCCTCAAACACATAATTAAATTACAAAATTACAAAAATACATGTAACTGTAATCAGTTACAGTTACTGAGAAAAAAATATGGAATCAAATTGATTAAATCAAAATGTTGCCGATTACAAAAGGGTTGCATCTAAATATATTAATTTCAGTAAATTTCATTTTGTTGCTTTGCATCTTCCTTTGTCATATTTCTGGACAGCAATGGTCAGCAAAGGTATTCGGACAAATTTGACTTTATCGTTTAATGGCCCAGTGAAAAACATTTGTTTGAAAAGTAATCAGAAAATAATCAAATGTAATAAGCTTCATTCCTTTCATGAAGTAATCAAAATAGCTACATTACTTATTCTGTGTTTTATTAACAGGGTAACTAATAATCTACTTTTTGAAAGTAACCGTCCCAACACTGTTCAAACGAGACTCAAAATATGTGTCTGAACTCGGACCAAAAACCTGCCTCAAGAGCCGTTCCTCAAGAGCCGCTCCTCAGGAGCCGTTCCTCAGGACAGACAAAGGCCTCAGGAGCCGCTCCTCAGGAGCAGTTCCTCTGGAGCCGTTCCTCTGGAGCCGCTCCTCAGGAGCTGTTCCTCAGGACAGACAAAGGCCTCAGGAGCCATTCCTCAGGAGCAGTTCCTCTGGAGCAGTTCCTCTGGAGCCGTTCCTCTGGAGCCGTTTCTCAGGAGCCGTTCCTCAGGACAGACAAAGGCCTCAGGAGCTGCTCACGTTAAAATTGTGAAAATGATGGATAAGCAGGACCTGGTTCTGAGGAGTGAGTGAATGCTGGGGATTGCTAATGAAAAGTCTGCAGGCCCCCGACCCCCCACCCCCGATTGGGCCCGACACGGCAGCAGCACGTCCTGTAAATGCTGCCGTTCTGTTCTTGCATGTTAAGGGTGATTTTTACACCTTTGCATCTTATAATGTAATCTCTCTGCTCTCTTCACGCCACTTACCGGCATCTTTGAGCCTTTCTGCTACGGAGGTCCAGGATTAGCTCCCATGTCAAAAAGCACCCCCCTCCCCCCCCAGGGGTACTCTACCCCACCCCACTCCAGGGTCCTTTTCTTATCTTCTTTCCCGGATGTTGCTCTTTTTTCCCCTCTATCACTATCGGGCAGTTCTTGGATTATCCAAAATCCCCAAAATAATTTTTGAAGTCTGTGGTATGCATACAAAAGTATACAAATAGGAGTGAACTTCGGTCGGAAGTTTTATCTTGTTGAACCAACAAGAAACTGTACAAAGGTTCACCACACCACGCTACTCTGACTCCCACCTAAACACGCACCCCACAGCTGAGTCGGATCAGCCCCACGGCCCGCAGAACCGCTTCATCTCCGACTCCTGCCATGCAAACCTGCTCTCTAAGAATGTCGCTTTCATCACCTGCCTGTCTCATTAAAAACGAAAGGTATCGAATTTCATTGTGGTCACTGGGACCGTAGAATATATTTTAAATAATAATTCCTATCGCACTTCAAAAAGGCTTTTGTAAAGCATATATTATAAAGATAATACAGACCAAAGAATTAATAGAAAGTTTTTTTTTTTTTTATATTCAATTGAAGTAATTGAAGTCATTAACAGAAATTAAAATGACCAGAAAATGTAATCATGTCTGTGAAAACAACAGTGTAAGATGCATGACATTATATTGCATCAAACAATATTGTTTCCGTGGCGATTGCAGTGGCTGCTGGTTATGATTACATAAAGTGCACTGGCTTATTCCCAGAAGATCCAGGGACTGATCCGAGCAGCACATGAATGACAAACTGTCAGAAGTTGCATAACCTGAATGAGTCAGAAAAATGAGGGATCATGATTCATGCGGATCACTGCACCGGCAGGCCGTACGGGCAGCTCCCCCCTGAGCCGCCCTGTCGCCCGTACTCCTCTATACGCCAGCGGGAGCGTGCCACGCTCCACTCGGGGGCAACGAAAGGACTTGATTCTGCGACTGATCGCATTTTAGGATGACGACCTCCATAAATGTAGATTACGCTATGCATTGTAACGGCTTCAATCGCCATTTAGAAAACTGTGGCTGATTCCCAGTAATACTTGGGGAGTTTTCGAAGGACGTCGCGATGCCCTTTATCATCGACGCGTTCATCAGTGTCGATGATCCACTTGGCGGCACCCTGAAGAATTCTGATGTTATGGAGAACATGCTGCTGCGTAAACAAGCCTCTTTAATTGTCCTCGTTCATTATGCCGGCTCTTACAGCTGAGGGACAGATCACAGTCGAGGGAGGGGGGCACACTCATTACGGTACACCGGGAAGGCGTGTCCTCAGGAGACTCTGATGCTTGAAAGACCTTCAGGTGGCTAGCAAGATCAGGGCCACCTGGAGATCGATACACGTTTACATGCAAAACCCCAGCCCCGATTCACAGTGAGCACGAGGCAACCCCTCAAACATTTTCATCCATCCATCCATTCATCCATTCTCTATCCATTTATCCAGTATGGGGTTGCAGTGTCATTAACCCTCGAGTATTTCCAATATCCATCTTATTCCTACGCAGATCTCTTTTCGGTTCCATCTGCTAAACGTTCAGATTTTTCCTTCCGCTGTAACATTTGAGAATTCGGTCGGGTCCTCGGGCCTCAACCATGTTCCTCACCTTCAGAAACATTCAGAAGATGTTTGCTCTTCCTTTACCCTCTGGACCTGCCTGTTTTATACTCCACCAGGCCTCGCTAACCCTCTGGACCCAACATTTATCATATTGCCAGCAGTTTTTTCACTCCTGCTCTCTCGGTTCCGGAATGCAGCGGCCACATCCAGAAAGATGGCCGGCCCGCGTTATCCATAACTGTCAGGCCGTCACCTTGCACCTCACGTTGTTCTGTGAGTCGCGCCGGGACAACCACGTGTCACTACAACGAGCCAGAACCGACATTTAGTCAATGGGAAGGTTCTGATTGGATTTCAGAAATAACAGCACCCCCAAAAACTCCTGACAAGAGGCCAGAACTTTCCATTTATCATATATCATGGTACAGACTTAGTAAAAATGAGTTTTTTATGACCTGTGACTATGGGTCGGATTATTGTTGTGTCTCCAGCAATATTCCACTATATATCATTATCTGTTTCCTATAGCTGGAGCAAATCCCAGGAAATACAGGGTACAAGGCAGTGGCTGTTCCAGGTGCAATACTAGTCCCTTGCAGTTGTACCCTGCAGAGATTTTTTGAGGGGCAATTGCGTTAAAGCCATTGATGCACACATTAAAGGGGCATTCGGTACCTTTAAAGGGGATGCACTTTAAATAACTGGGGCAAAGGGGGCAGGTGCTCAGGTGCCCGCCAGTGCCCCCTTTCTGCCTGCATTGCAGGGCAGACACTCACACCACACAGGAAGCTAAGAAACCCACAAAAACACAGGAAAAACATGGGGAGTCAGCGGTGGGAGTTGAACCGACTCCTCCTACAGGCTGAGGCTGCACCGACACCCACGGAGTCACCCTAAAACCACTCAGAACTTTTATTATTAAGATATATAGTTTTATTACAGCAATACTTCTCAGCCAGTAGTGCGTCAAAGCTATAGTGAGAACATTGCCTTTGTAAGACCTCAGCAGACTCTCTTCCAGTTTAAAAAGTGGGATTTCTCATAGCACGCCTGGTTTTAGATCCCCTTTTCTTCTTATGACCGTTCCTGATGAGTAAATATGTCACGAAGCACGGTGCCCGTGGGGAGAGCAGAAACGCTATTTCAGAGGCTCTCTCAGACGTGTTCCCAGCCAAAAGCTGCGTGGATCTAAAATGCCTTTCTTAGACATCTAAATCAGTTTAAAATCTCATCTAAGACAATAAATGCCTCTAACATGCTGTAAAGATGGCAAAAAAAACAATAATTTATCTTCTGTAAAAGAAATGGAGTTCCTCAGGGCTGCCAGCAAACCTTAAGTTACATTTCAAATAAAATTATGTTCCTTTAGAGCTATTACATATTTCAAGGTATCGCAATGTCTTTGCGTTAAAGATTACACAGGAGCAGGTGTGAATATTTAGTGATTAAGTGCTTTTTTGTCACACAGAGGTGCTTTACGGTGTGAGGACTTATATACACCATCCGTGACTTTCCGTGGAACCACAACGCCCAAGGACACATGACATATAAAAACTGTATCAGCTTCCTGCACGGCTCTCCGCCTGCCGATGCTCGCAGCCAGGCACCGCGGCCCGTGGGTGGCGGTGTTGGATCGTACCGCCTCTCCTTAATTGGCGGGCAATCGAAAAGCCTCTCGTCCCCCCTCTTATCAAGCCCGAGACAGCTAGGCCCCCCTTTACAACATGAGGGAATCGTCCTCATATGTTGCCTTCTTTCATTAAATCATGAAGAAGAATCCAGAGGGGAAAATGCAACATTTTCCCTTTAAGCAAAATTAAACTTAAATTATTTTGTTGGTACTGCCCGCCCTCATTAAAAAAAAAACCTAGCACTGTATACTAGTTAAAATATATTCCCATAGGGCACTTGTATTTGCAGTTCAAACCACTGAAAATGCAATTTAAATGTTGTGAACATCATACGTCATATTTTACAGCATCCATCTTAAATCGGCACGGGATTCATCACAAGCCAGTGGAATCGGAGCTGCACTTCGGCCTGTTGGCCATCTGTGAAGATTCACAGGCCGCGATTCATTCATGCAGGGCATCTAGCAGAGTGAGCAGGTTTTGATCCATTTGATGTCTGATTGTGGCTGAGGAACTTTGGGCCAGTGTGACTGTAATTACGACATGGCATTTTACCAGAGCACCCCCCCCCCCAGCCTCATTCAAACTCAGGTTAGGATCTCTGAGTCTAGAGTTAGCGTCACCTTCAGATCTGTACATCACAGTCAGTCCTAAAATAGTCAGTGATGCTTCTGTTAAGGAGACATATTACACACCCATAGTAAAAACATGATATCATGTACGTGCACTTCGGCGAATCATAATGCGGATCTTTCGTAAATGCCGTGGTTTCCGCTGTGCCTGAAGTGGGATGGTAATCCAATTAGCCAGGCCTTCTGTCATGTGACCAGGCCATAGGCCTTCTGTCATTTGACCAGTCCATAGGCCTTCTGTCATGTGACCAGGGCAGAGGCTTTCTGTCATGTGATCAGGGCAGAGGCCTTCTGTCATGTGACCAGGCCATAGGCTTTCTGTCATGTGATCAGACCATAGGCCTTCTGTCATGTGATCAAGGCAGAGGCCTTCTGTCATGTGACCAGGCCATAGGCTTTCTGTCATGTGACCAGGCCATAGGCTTTCTGTCATGTAATCAGGGCAGAGGCCTTCTGTCATGTGACCAGGCCATAGGCGTTCTGTCATGTGATCAAGGCAGAGGTCTTCTGTCATGTGACTAGAGCACAGGGCACTCCTGGGCCTCGGGGACCTGTGGACAGAACAGGTAGGACCACATGTTTACTGAAATATACTGGGGGTGGGTGGCTCATTAGCCCCGCCCATATTGGGATGCCGGGGGAATGATGACTCATCAGATCATATTTCTACAGAAGTCCAGGTGTTCTGCTCCTTACACTGACTTACAGGGTTGCCAGATCTGGTCCGCTGGCTGGCATGAGATTTTCAGTTTAAGACGAGTCTGCACACCTTTTACATGCATGTAACAGTTTTATTACCTTGAAAACAGTCTGTTGGGTTTGCAAACTACCTCAATGCTTTTGGTGTAGCTAGTTTTAGGTTTATAATGGAATATAATAGATTTGCCGTAGGATTTCTTGTATGAGCCTGAGAGTCACGCCAGTCGTGCGAGAATTTGGCTGCCCTGGAGTTCCGGGTCTTCATGTCTTGGTCTTTGATACAAGCATTTTGCCGGTGAAGCTTCAACGTGTAGGACTGGGTCACGGGTACCAGTGCAGTTCTGCCGCGATTTCTGAGGCCGTGCCTCTATGGCGTTTAGCAGTTATCCAGTTAAGTTCCCACATACCTCTGTTAGTTTAACCACGTGACAGGGTACCATTTATGAACATTAACGTTAATGAATTAAGAGCTGAGAAACTAAACTAGCAGCTATGTTTCCTACCTGAAAACACAGCAAAGGGCAGCAGAAAAGAGTAGCTGGCCTCAGTCAGACATTAGTATCTCAGAGAAGTCAAACATTTCCTCTGGATATTTAGATAACAAGTGGGGCCTAAATCTGGGGAGCAGCATGTTTAATGTCAGCTCCCAGCCTCCGCACAGCTAATAAAACATCTGTATCTCTGAGTGTCTTTTCTGTAGAGACTCTGCCTACAGGGAGCCTCCTCTCCCAGGCCAACTCAAACTCTACCTCCATCTTGTGATTTCTCCATTTGTCCTGGGAGAAATGTGGTTTCTCCTTCCCTCTGCTCTTCTATGGGAGTGGGCTCTGACCTTTTGTCTGTGTCTCCGCCTACCCCCCAGGGTCCACAGTGTCCTGCCCCCCCCACCACCCTACATGGGACACCCCACAGCGTGCCCTACGCTGGAAGCTAAATGTCACAAAGATAAAAGGCAAACATTTTGTCTGTGGAAAGAGAAAGTAGAGTGTTCTGGAAGATTCAAGGGATCAGGATGGCATTTAACCCTTTCTAGGAAAATTTGGGTGCAGGACCCCTCTGAAGGAAGATTTTTGATCTGAGGCTTAACAGGCACTTTCTCTCAGTACTCCCCCACCCCCCCAGCAGGTCAAAATGAGCCTGGAGACCGTCCCAGGGAACAGAGGGCACGAGGCAGGGGACTCCGTGAACGGACTTCCAATGCTTTGCAGGACAAGCATCATAGAGTGTAACACATACAGTCACACCACATGATGCCAATTCTCCTAACTGCATGTTTTTGGACGCTGTGACGAGACCGGCATCCCCCGAGGAAACCCATCAAACACAGGGAGCCCCCGCAGACCCCACATGCAGGGCTGGGTTTGGTAGTGCGAGACCCTCATTACATTACTATATTTAAATTACTATTATTATCGGTCTTTTTAAAATCCCTGTTCACTAAACACTGCTCTTTTTTGCAAAACAACAGAAGCACAACAAAGACAGAATGACCTTGCCTCCTAAAGTGGGGGGGGGGGGGGGCAGGGGTCCTAGTATTCTTCTCAAGACACCAGATTGTTTTTGGAGGTTAAACAGGTTGGAATCAGCTTAGGGTCAGGGGTAGTTGAAGGTGGTCACTGGGTCCAGTACAGCACATATTACCGTCTAGACTAAGCTGGTGATCCATTCTCTCCTCTGTTCCTCTGCACCCCCCCCCCTCCCCAATTCAACAGGACACCCAGGGGAGCAGCACAGAAAAACTGACACAGCAACTGGAGCAAATGGGCAAATTGGAGTAATTCTTTTACGGTAAGGGGTGTGGCCATATGTAAATGAGCCAACCTGAGCTGAAATATTTACTGCGGAGGAAGGCTGTAAATGAGCCGCACAGGGAACAGGGGAAGGGAGACACTTCAGTGACAGAAAGTGCTCCCTCTACAGGCACCACTTGGAATCAGTGCAGGAAAATATCCATCCATCCATCTTCTAAATGCTTATACAGATTGCAGGGCTGAGGCACACCCTGGATATCCATCCATCCATCCATTTTCCAAACCGCTTATCCTACTGGGTCGCGGGGGGTCCGGAGCCTATCACGGAAGCAATGAGCACGAGGCAGGGAACAACCCAGGATGGGTTCACATTCACACACCATTCACTCACACATGCACACCTATGGGCAATTTAGTAACTCCAGTTAGCCTCAGCATGTTTTTGGACT
>JAODJX010000007.1:5314469-5324683 GCA_026776945.1 Isichthys henryi
ACACATGTGACCCAGGCGGAGACTCGAACCCGGGTCCCAGAGGTGTGAGGCAACAATGCTAACCACTGCACCACCATACCACCCCCTGCATATCACCTATTTCCCATATTTCCTGCAGAGCCACAATAAGTCTGGACTCAACATACAGTTAGACTACGGGAAATTTAGGCACACAAGGTTATATGAAACATACCTTCAAAATCCGAGAGGAAATGTACATGCAACATAGGGAGAGAATGCGAACAGCATGCATACACCACGGTTCACCACTCCGGCGTGCTGTGTACTTATAAAGGTCTCTATTAAAAATGGGTTCTCACTGCTCAAAAGCTCAATTGAAATCAAGATGGTGTCAGTAAATACACATTATAGTCTTAGATGTCCTTTTTAAATACTCAGTGAATTCAAGGACTGATCAACAGCAATCAAATGAAGCATTTTTTCATTAAGATTTCAATAAGGTCTGTCAATAAGACTGTTTCGCAATTGCTGTTATTACCTTGAAATTGTTTATGTAAATTATACATCTGCAGCAAACGCCTGTCAGTTCAGCGGCATCTGAGTGACGGGGATAATTATACATCTCTGAATGACTCGACTGTGGGCTTTTGTATGGATTTGTTATTTCTCACATGGGCAGTTAATTCAGCAGAGGTAACAGCGTTAAAAACTTGGAAAGTCAGATGAAAGCGTGAGAGCGGCGACTGCAGAGATGAAATGACCTTTTTACATGAAGGTGGTCATCCGTAATGACAATGACAGGGTGACAGGATCACTCGCCTGCCGCACCGAGCCCGGTCATGTGACAAGTCAAGTGCACTCTCATATTACTCTGTGCTAGTATGAGCGCACATGTCCTATATACACAGACTTACACAGACTGCTGCGTTTACTATCTTCAAGACCTTGTACATGGAGAGCAGGCACAGGGAAGCGTGGAGTTGGACTGAGGAAACATACTGTCTCAGGTAACGCAGACTTAAATACACAACAGCAATCAACATGATTCGAAAAAGCTGGTAGCACTAGGATTCCACACGAGGTAGATGAGGGGGCGTGGCACACAAGAGGATCGGCACGATCTGGGCATGACACACAGGAATCTGCAGGCACCGGGGGCTGCTCTGGAAGGACATATGATGAAAGACTTGGGAAATGAGGGTTTATTAGCGATTAAAAAAAACTCCTTTGTAGGCTATATAGGGAGGAATGTCTGGTCAACAGTCAAAAAAAATTAATTAACATATTTTCTTACATACAAAGCATCAGCTAATTATTAATTAAATAATAATGTAGTTTAAAATGCTACCTTTGCAACACTGAGGATAATTAATTAATTCCTAATCCTGTTCTGAAATGAAGTTCATTACTGTGGAACACCACTTCACAAGCACATAGTCATTACTAAATATGGCTGAGTGATTAAAATAATGTCATTCTCATTACACATGCTAGTTATGCAGCCTAGTTAATGTACTCGTTAAGAATCTGAAAAGGGCCTGCTAAAAATGTTAGAACATTTCATGAACCTTATTCCAGGGCCTCCCAAGCCTTGCTAGCCTGCTAGGTTAGACCAGCAAAAATAGGCCTGCTAGGTTAGGCCTACTAAGATAGGTCTGCTAGGACAGCTCTGCTAAGTTTGGTCTGCTAGATTAGCTCTACCAAGATAGGCCTGCTAGGTTAGACCATCTAGGATAGGTCTGCTAGATTAGGCCTGCTGGAATAAGCCTGCTACAATAGTCCTGCTAGTTTAGACCTGCTTGGATAGGTCTGCTAGGTTAGATGAGCTGGGTTAGGCCTGCTAAGATAGGCCTGCTAGGACATCCCTGCTAAATCTGGCCTGCTAGATTAGCCCTGCTAGGATAGGCCTATGAGTTTGGGCCTCCTTCATTCATCTCAATGTTGTTGGCTGTAGGACCAATAATTCTCCAATGTAAGAAAATCTTAGGAAAGGGGTCCTGAATAGTGTTTATCCTGAACCTACATCTCAGCATCACTTCCTACAAGATGCTTACTGGTGCTAAATAGCATTAGCATTGAGCCATGTAGTCTAGGCCATGGCCTGAAGTGGATGTATAGTTTAATTTATTACAGACATGTAGGCAATTCATAAGCAAATCATAATTGCTGCCCACCCACCAATCTATCACTCATTTCTTAATCTTAAATGTACCATAGTGGCTGGCATTTACCATATTTTTTACAGGCACAACCTAATAACGCTTGAATAAATATATCATTCTTTCCAGCCTGAGAGTCACGTTTACATTCTGTTCACATGTGACAAAAAAAGGTACAATTAACTGTATCTTTTCATTCATCCAAAGATCCGCTGTGATGGTACCTTTTTTTCCCCTGTCACAATCACTAGACTGTATCAGAAGATTTGTCTGGACAACAGCAGCTTTTAGACCGAATAGCAAATAAATTGGTCTTCTGACGAACAGGCCGTCTTTGAAGCCTGTAGCCAGCCGATTGTATTCGATTCTCCGTGCTGCACGACTGGAGGAAAGCAGTCAAGACACACATTTCTCTCAGGCAGGACCTCTGTCTTCACAATCCCGAAACACAAGGAAAAGAAAATCAGAATGTAACCAAAAGTATTCTTAGAAATGTCTAAGAATATAGCATGTAAAATCAGTGTACAACCAGACCACCCCACGCATCCCGGGATTGGCTCCTGGCTCAGTGCAGCCCTGCACTGGATAAGCAGTGATGGATGGATGGAGGTATGTATGGAAGGTTTCTTTTTTATGTAGGAAAACATTGCATGAAGTCTGATATTCAAACCGCATTACATCGACTGAGTGGGGTTCTGAGTGAATCAGCAGGGGGATCGCGTGAGTGAGTGGGAGAGAGAGAGAGGGGGGGGGGGGGGTCTGACCCAGCTGCAGACTCTGCAGCGTTTCACAGAGCACGCATGCTTAGCCGCCCTTCAGATGCACGCACTTCAATCACCCCTCTAATCACATCTTTCCTTTGCATTAAATATGGCAAGGATGTAAGAACTCTCCTACAGCTTCTCCATCGCTCTGACCTTCTCCCAAAATAAACCTGGGGCAAAATAGTCTTTCAGCTCTGACACGTTTCTCTGATTCCTCGTGAAAATCAGTGTAAATGACACCATGTCCACATGCTTTTACAGTGGATACAAAAAAATATCAGCACACCCCTGTTAAAATTACAGGCTTTTGTGATGTAAAAAATAAAACCGAGATAAATCATGTCAGACATTTTCACACCTTTAATGTGATATTGCAACAAGCAGAATTGCAGTGAAAAACAAATAAAAACTTTTTTTGGGGGGGGGGGCAAAGGAAAAATAAAAAAGTTTAACCACCAGGTTATGTAAGTGTGATGGGGCATGTGTCTGAGTTCAAGATCAACCAATCACATTTAAACTAAAGTAATTATCATACACATGATTAACTCCAAATAAAGATCAGCTATTTTTCTTGCCATCGGTTTAGTTGCATCCCATTGCTGAAGCTACGACTCACAGTGAGCTTACAAAGAATTTACAGCAGGGGTCTCCAACTCCGGTCCTGCAGAGCTACTGTCCAGTAGGTTTTCTATCCTACCGGGCTTCAGATGAGTTACACCTATTGTCAGGTAAGTACCAGGAGCAGGTGTGGCTCATCAGAAGCCTGGTAGAATAGAAAAGCTACACTGATTTACAGGATCTTATTGTGTAATAGGGTTACAAACCCTATCAGGAGAGGGTTACAAACGAATTTCCAAGGCATTACAAGTACCATAGAACACCTTGAAGGCCATCAACAATGAGTGGACAAAATGGGGCACCACAGTGACATCACAGAGAACAGGACGTTCCTCCAAAATTAACGGAATAATAAGACGAAAATTTATCAGGTAGATTACCGAGACCTACAACAACAACATATGAGCTGCGGGAATGGCTGCCGAATCGTCCCTGCATGTGACAGCCATTTCCCTTACTTCACACATCTGGGCTGTGGGACGGTGTGGCAAGATGGAAGCCATTTCTTGCAGTAACACCCAATAAAAAATTTGCCAAAACACACATCCAGACACCCGAAACCATGTGGCAAAATGTGTTATGGTGTTACGAAACCGATGCAGAGGTTCTTGGCCATAATTCAAAAAAAATATGTTTGGCTCATCATGTGAAGCACAACACACTCGCGGAGAAACATGGTGGAAACAGCATCATGTGATTGAGCTGCTTCTCTTCAGCTGGGACTGCAGCTCACACCAAGCTCCAAATACCAATCGATTTGGGCACTAAACCTGAAGGTGTCTGTTAGAAAGCAAAAGATGAAGAAATTCACCTCCCAACACGATACCAAATAGGAGAGCAAAAGCACAAATCCAGGTCAACAAAGGAATGGCTTCAGAAGAGGAATACTGATGTTTTGGAATGGCCTAGTCAGAATCCAGACCTAAATCCTCCTGAGAAGCTGTGGGATGACTTGAAGAGGACTGAGCATAGGACACCCTCTTGCAATTTTAGGGATCTGAAGTTTTGTAGCTCTGCAGCTTCCAAACGAAGATGTGCTAAGGTGATCGACTCTTACCTAAAAAGCTTTAAGGCTGTGTTACAAGCAAGAGTAAATGGACTGCATTTATATAGCGCTTTTTCCAGAGTGCTTTACATATCATGCCTCACATTCACCCATTCACACACCGGTGGCGGAGGCTGCCATGCAAGGTGCCAACCTGCTCACCGGGAGCAATTTGGGGTTCAGTATCATGCTCAAGGACACTTTGATGGGGTCAAGAGGAACCAGGGCTCGAACCTGCAACCCTCCGGTTGCTGAACAGTAGCACCACCATCTTCCCCACACAAGCATTACTTACTCTTTTGCAGGTAATTTTATGAGAGTGCATGGTTATGCAGGTAATTTTAAGTTACATTTTTCCCCAAATAGTTTCCATTTGTTTTTTTATTGGAATTTTGTTGATTCCAATATCAAATTAAAGGTGAGAAAAGATCGGACATGATTCTTGTATTTTTTTCACTACGCAAAAACCTGTGTGTAAACGTCTTTGTTTGAGGTAAAAAGTAATGATCCGGCTTGGTAGGACGAGCCTGTCACGTTCAAGGTGCCCCACAGGGGACAGGGTTGTCCCATCTGCTGTGACCTTCGACGCTGCACCAGGATACAGCCATTGGTCACCACTGTCACGGAGAAAACGCTCGAGGCTTTATCCCTCTGAAGGGTCCCTTTCGGGATCTGTGTGTTGTCATATTCCTTCAGCATTAAGTAAGATGTAACACGTAAACACGTTTCTTACCCCAAATACTTTAATGGTGTGTTTGAATGCTAAATAATTTGCAACATGTTATTACTGCCTTTGTTGATATTTAGGCTCTCCAGGCAAACATGATAAATAGCACGTTATTATCCACCATAACTTGGCGAGGCGGCTTCCGGGTGACGCTCTGCACAAGAAAATGTTTCATCACAGACACCCTTATTTAATTAACCACAAAAACATAAAATAAATTATTAACATGTGTGTGGAATGAAATCACAATTCCAGGCCTTATATCACTAACAGAAGTGTAAGGCTGTCCTCAGACATGAAGGGGCTGCACAGATGTGATACAGCGGAGATTATCTGTCATGAAAACCTCACAGGGCGTCATGACTTAGTGGGTCAGTCCAACACACTGCTGTCTCCGGGGAGCCCCAGCCATGCAGATGTGGCGTACAGTAGGAAACAATGTTTACCTTGATGTTTAATGAGCCATTTAGCACCCAGACAGCTCCAGCATGCCAAAGAGACGCTATTAATCTGAAGCAGCCAGTGCAAAGCTTTTAAAGACATGCATTGTACAGTGTATTTATCCATCACGCTTAGTTTACTCTATACACACACACATGCACACACACATACACGCACATGCACACGCAGAAAGACACACATATGTACAGACACATACACAGACACACATAGGCACAGACAGAAATACACACACATCCATCCATCCATGTTCTGTAACCGCTTAGCCTATTCTGGGTTGCGGGGGGTCTAGAGCCTATTATATATGTGTGTGTGTCTGTATGTGTGTGTGTGTGTGTGGTCCAGGTATATATTCCATGTGATAGAATGTGATAAACAGCTGTTATTTTGATGTACTGGGGGCAATTTTTTGGTCTCCACAAGGGGAAATTCAATTACATAAAAATAAGACGGTCCCCACGACAATGTCTGTGTGTGTGGGTGTGTGTGCGTGTGTATGTGTACCACAATGGGATATGTGAAAACAAAGAATTCCAGTGTAGCTGTACTCGTGCAAATACCAAATAGATCACCAGTTCATTAAAGACAGGATGGCCACTGTTTGGGCTCCTTTTGCCCGCTCACTGGTCTTCTCTTCCCCCTTCCTCGGCAGCAAGGCTCCGGCTGAGTCCTAAATGAGGGCGTTTAGCGCATAGCCGGGGATTAAGCCAAACCCACAGAGACTGCAGTGCGACTCCGAGGCTTCTGGGGTGCGAGGTGAGTGAGCAGAATCCATGTGCCGGATGTATTACAGCTAACGCAGTCCATCCAGTATACAACCCTTGACTGACACGTTTAAACCTGACACATCGATTTATTGTACTGTATTTGCAGCAGGAAGCATTAGTCCATACAAACAAACTAGATCACCTACCACTTATCTCGTTCCAAAATGTGTTTATGTTATTTTTGCAAACATTCTTTATTTCACATTCTCCTTCTTCTGGGATTTTATAGCCTAATTTAACCCATTGGGCTGCATGAGGATTTCAAATGTACATTTTGATTTAACCCTTAAACAGTAAAAGCACACCTTCATTGACAGGCACTCTGACCTCAGAGATTCTCAAAAGTCACGGTGGGTTTGACTCTCTACAGCAGGGGTCACCAACCTTTTTGAAATTGAGGGCTATTTCTCGGGTACTGAGCCACACGAAGGGCTACCGGTTTGAAACGCTCCTAAACTTATCTAAACTTCATGCATAATAAACATGTTTTAAATGCTTTATTTTAGATATTGCCATTTTCAAATCCATATAAATGCAAATGTGATTAAAGAAGAATAGCAAGAGGATAAAATTAAATTTTAGACACTGCTCACTGGTGAGTTGTGCTATTTTTAGAACAGGTCCGTGGGTGACTCATGTGGTCCTTGGGGGCATCCTGGTGCCCGCGGGCACCATGTTGGTGACCCCTGCTCTACAGACTTTGGTGACAAAATGGTGAAGAACAGACATGCAGAGATGATGCAGAAAGCCAGTCAGAGGGCTGTGGCATTTTTGAAGCACGTCATCTCATGAAAGCACGTTATATTATATGAAATCTGATTGATTAGAGCGTTGACGTGACTGATATGCATTCCGCAGGGCAGGACTCGAGCACAGAGATGCGCTCCCACCTCCTCCGGCTGCCCTACTGAGTTATGGGATACACGAGAGCAACTTCCTGTTCCTGTTTGAACAGGTGCATGTTTCACACACCATTTACTCCTCCCTTTGGTGGTGTCGGGACGGGGCCCCATAACCATCAGCACAGATCACCCACACGCTCGTGTCTGGCTCCCTGGCCACTGGGGGGAGTTGCTTTGCGGGGGGGCACACAGCTTGACACCAACGCATGAGGATGGGCCCAGAGGAGACAGCCAAACCTGTCAGGGTTGAGGTTAACAGGAGCTGCTGGGCAGGTGGCCTCCGTCTTTGTCAGGTGACGACGTGTGGCAGACAATGCATCCCTGTCTCTAGATCGCACGCTCGCCAGACTGCCCGCCAACTGACCACACCAGAGTCCACAGAGACTCCCTCTGACCCGTGGTGAGTAACCACCCAGGAAATCGCTTACCCTTCTGCTGTAGGTTTTGTCAGAAGAGTAACTCCTGCCGCAGACAGTTGAATCCCAAGATGCCACTGCGGGCTCCATCTTCCTTTACCTCCATCCATTCCAGGGGCCATGTGTGTGGTGTGTGTTTTCTGGAGGTGGCAGTCATCAGTCCCCCCTCCCGCAATACTTTGAAAAGGAGGAACAAGTCATCATTCACCATGTACCCCACGTGGGGGTGTCATCCTCACCAGACCCTTCCCCTGCACGGAGGTTCCTTCATTTCCTGTCCTGTGGGGTTTGTCAAATCCAGAACTCCACAGTTTGATCATTCTACATGCTAGAAGGAGACAGAAAGTTCCTGTTCGACACCCCCCCCCTCCCCCCCCCATGCACACACACACACACACACCCCAGACAGCGGTATGATAACCTACTTCAGGGTGGCCCAATCCTCAGTCCAGGGTGCCACACACCAAACAGTGGAAAAAGCAATATTAAATTCAGGAGCATGACACATGAGTCGCAGTTATTAAGGAAGGCAGCTATGCGTCTGAAGCAAGAGTGTTTAGCCAGCCACTACATACCATCACCTACTCTCTGTCCACAGTCGACACACCCATCCAAACACACTGACTGACTCCTCATTTTCAAGTGACTTGAGTGAAGTATTTTTAATTTGGCCACCAGGGGTAATAGTGGTCAAGGCCCTCCTGTCATAACAATAAATAAATCAATTTGCGCAGTAAAATCCCCTGCTACATAAATTAGTGTGAGTTGATTTAGACAAAAACAAGTAATGATGGTGACATGTCATGCGACTGCCTGCTTGTCAGCTATGCACCCCCAGCCCTCTCCCACCTCCCACCTCCGTGCCTTGGGTTTATTTATGTGCAGTGCAGGCTGGTCCCCACCCCCCTGACACTAGCCTTTTGAGCCTCAGGCCCTTTGTAGAAGCAGCAGAGTAAAATGGTAGCATGAACAGTGAGCGTACAGAAAGGGAGACTGATGTGTTGGCAGCACCTCTGAGCACGTCTTCCTCCTGCTGCCTGCTCACAGCTATCCGGCTTCAAGAGCATCCCAGAGACGGCCCACAGGGGGCAGCGGCGTGGCGATCCAAAAACACTGCTACAGATCCCATCCGAAAGGAGGATCGATAAACAGCATCCCAATGAAGGCTCTATCAGACCCCAGCGGTGCAGGATTACATAACTGCGGAGCAATCGGCTCCTTTAACTGGAGCTGGACTCCCACATTTCTGTCACACACACACACCACCCACACACTCAAATGCACATATATTAGCGAGCTGTGCCAAAGGGAACCTGCCAGGATTGGATAATTTCTCTGTTCCCTTTTCTAAAATGGTCTCTTTGGATGGTGAAAAACTGCGAAGGCAGTCAGATCACCAGCTACTTCCGGTTCAGATCGTTGAAGAGGCTTTTGGGAGGCTGCAACTTTTCATTTACGCTGACACAGACAATCTCACCTCCTCAGACTTCCTCTACAATCTCGAAAAGGTGCTAAGTTAACAAATGAATGAAGTGGAATCCTTTGGGAAAATACTGAAAGCTATGGATCCAGAACAATCCTGTCCATTACATCTCTATCCCCCTCATTCTGCACCCCAGACAGGGAGGATTTGGAAGCAGGGAATGTGAACGAGCAAAGACATACTCCTCTCTCCGTACGCTCTGCCGCATTTAACATCACCAATGGCGTCCGCAAGCCCCGGCTAACTGCTAAATTATGAATTACTCTGTCAGGAGACCCGCTGTTTATGAGCTTAGGGGGTCATTTAAATTTAATTTGAAAAGGAATTTTAGTTAAGATAGTTTCAGCTCAGCAAAAAATTAAAACTCTTGCCACCGCCCTTAGTGTACAATGGCGGCCGAGTGTCAGAATAAGCATTGAGGAAACTAAATTAATAAGCAACACATCTGGGCCACCTTTCACACTATGTGGATGCTAAAAGCTGAACAGAGATATGATCCCCCACAAGAGCTGGGATCCAGGGATCTGAAGGGAGTCTCTTCTTCCAGCGCAGACAGCGGGGCGGGGAGGGGGGAGGGCGCTCCTCACCCTTGCGGCATTATGACAGGTGATTGTAATGCATGGGAGGGATCGACTTGGTGTAACACATGGAGCAGCTGTCCCCCATGATGCAGTGCTTAATTAACAGGAGAGAGCGACTGCTCCGTGTCTCCTGTATGCAGTGCTTAATTAACAGGAAAGAGTGACTGCTCTGTGTCTCCTGTATGCAGTGCTTCATTAACAGGAAAGATCGACTGCTCCGCGTCTCCTGTATGCAGTGCTACATTAACAGGAAAAAGCGACTGCTCCGTGTCTCCTGTATGCAGTGCTTCATTAACAGGAGAGAGTGACTGCTCCGTGTCTCCTTTATGCAG
>JAODJX010000007.1:5327845-5338422 GCA_026776945.1 Isichthys henryi
CCCGCCCCCCCCCCCCCCCGTTCCCGGTCTGGGGTTGGGGGGGGGGGGGGGGGCCCCACTCGACGGGGTCTCCTGATTTCTGAAAGGGCGATTTACAAAGGGCTGCGGGACATCAAAACCCCCAACCCCCATTTATATACAGAAAACTGTCTGTCTTACTCAGCAAAGGCTCACAACCTGATGGAAACCTACAAAAAAAAAACTAAATCCTTAAAACACCAAGCGTCACTGTATCACTGCTTCGCAGAGGATATTCAGCCCATCCTGCTGTTTCCAAATGCTCATCCTTTCCTTAAGGAACGTCCCGCTTCAACCGGACACGGATAATCAATTATGTGGCTTTGTTAATTTGGATAACTACAGAAAAAAAATGCTCACGTAAGTAATGATGTGTATATAAGCCATTAACATCTGTGCGGGAAAACAAAAATATGAAAATTTGTCAGCATTCGTGCAATACTTTGTTACAATACTGCGCAAAATATATAAAAACATTTATAGAATGCATGTGTCACATTTCCCTATTCATTGCTTGCCTTTGGAAGATGACGCCTATCAATCTCTCCCCTTCTTAAGTGCTGTGAGGTAACCATGCGCAATTATGTGTTGTTCCCTTGGTAACCCGCCTGTCACATTCGGGGAGCACATCTCATCATCAGCTGCTGACATCATCACGTCGGCATGATGTTCTCCAGAGTGGGAACCTGCTTTGGGATTGCGTTCTCCTCTGAAGGTCCGAACACTGCCGCCTACTGAGACATCGGGGGTCCATATTCAATGTGGGGTGATACCATGAACAATTCTGCAAGGCCAGCACATTATAGAAGCCAGCGGAGTTTTCCATGGGCCTCCCCACCCACTGAAAAACTATATTTTTGCTCTGATTTACTAGCTGAACACAAATGGGACTCAGAGGACTATTAATAGTGAACTGTGCTCAAAACTGTATGAACATTGATAAGCCTCCAGGGTTAATATTGTCAATTACCAAGACCTAGATGTCCCAGGTGCACATCCTTTACACTGTGGTGGAGTGTCAAAGCTCTACATGGGCCTACCGTCTTCCAGGAAAGAATTGTGGATTCATGTTTTGCCGTTTCAATCTGAAACGAGGTGACATTAATGGCATCAGTGAATGACAGACCTTCTCTGTGGTGCTCCAGCAAACCACTGGGCGCTCCTAGAAAAGATGGCCACCAAAGCCATTGTATCTCAAACAACAAAGCCAAAAAGAACAGGCTTTGGAAATGAACCCTTATCTTGAGGCCCATGAATTAAATCTTCGGGTCAGTAAGTCTGGTAAGGAGGAAACGCTATTACATACTTAAGAGGTTCCAAGTCCGCTGACCAAATTAGAAGCAGAAATATATTGACCTCTTCAATATTAAAGTATGGTAATAAGAATCGATTCAATTTTATTTATAAAGTGCACTTAACAAGGATCATTGTTACAAAGCACTTTGGAGAGGCCTGGACCAAGAGAGTAAGCCTGAGGTGTTGGAAGCGAGGAAGACCTCCCACAGCGACAAGAGAAGCCCTGGGAAGGCACTAGACACAAGAATGAAGGAAATAGTCCATCCTGTCTGGCAGCACTGGGTACTGCATGTTCAGATTATAAGACACATTCATGGATGGCTCAGTGCGTCTTAGGTGAATCACACAAGACACATTGAGCTGTATCCAAATACATCTAGACAGTGTTTGGCACCATTTACGCAAATGAGCACCCTCACGAGTTAGCTGCCTTTGCTACAGCTACATGCTAATCACGTCACATTTTGCATATAGACAGACAGATAAGACGAAGGCCTATTGCTAAACAGCATTTTATCAGAGCACGAGTTGTAAAAGACAATCATTTTAATTACTTTTTAATATCATTGTTTCTACAATAAGCCAGACTAATGACACAGGTTTAAAATTCATTCACAGATATTTATTCGATGCCGGACCCGGGAGTGTGGATGGGTCTTTCTTTCCTTTAACATGAAAGTAAAATGAAGAAATAATGTGTGTGTGTGTGTGTGTGTGTGTGTGAGAAAGAGAGAGAGAGAGAAGTAGCTTCCCAGCGAGGCATTTTCTGCTTTCCACTCTTCTGGTTTTACATGACTTCTGACTGAATTTTCTTTATTACACATTTTTAATTCGTAAACTTTCTAAAAGGTAACATGTCCAAGGTTAGAATCACATATTCTCATATTTCCGGTTGATACCAGTTTGCACATCACTGGAGACCGAAGCTAAACAGCCCAGTAACTTTGAAGGTTCTTCTCCCTGTCGGAATGCAGCATTTTGTGTGTTTAACAGACTAACGTGGACCCTTGCTGTTTGTTAATCACGCACTGTACACCTCAGATCTTGGTCTCATTGCAGAGCTCTGTGTTGAATGCAGCTTCCATTCTTTTCCCAGACAGACCATCTCCACCACCAATCTCGAGACTCCTGCGGCACCAAACATGAAGAACATCTCCAGTGTTTCCCAACCAGGTCCGTACGGACCCCCAGACCACTGTGCACTTTCTAGATGGCCAGGAAGGAACAAAAACATGGGCCCGTCGGGGGTCCCCAGGGACCCAGTTGGGAAACAAAGCCCTATACACACAGAACAACGCAAGAGGCGTGAGGTAACCATACAGCCCACTGAGCCACCCAAGAGGAAACGTGCTGGAATATGTGACCATTTCAGAAAAAAAGGACAGGAACTTCTACTCCCATTTGCGATGCTAAACGACTGATTAATGCTAAGCTAACATGGACCTCTTTGCTGAGCGTGACGTCAAGCCATTATGATCAGACAGGGCCAGTGCCGTGTGATGGCGGTCACGCCACTCGTAGCCAAAACGCCTCCGGTGCCTCATTGCATTCCGTGCTTTAGCCACTGGGATCATCAGAGCCCATGAAGTGGAACCGACTGAGACCCAGCTGAGCTCGCCGTGCCCAGCACAGCTTAAGATCTCCACAGCCTCCAGGGCCTTCAAGATTTGCATGTCGCTGGGGAAGCGGCAGTGATCCTCATTTGAGGGCTGCTTTACATAACTGCTACTACCCCACAAAAGGAGAAGCCAGCTGACATCCAAGTATCCCAACCGTAACAGACGCTGGTTATTCGAGGTGTTGGACTCAGCCTCGTATGACCAAAGCTCCGCGAGAAGGTGGACTTGTTAATTAGTACATGCTGAATCACCTCACTTACACCTCACTGCAAATAATGATTTGATCAATTGGGGAGGATATTTAAGTAACAGACCAGGAAATAGGGTGTTATTTGGCGATTAAAGCCTAACAGTCACATACTCAGTGAGACCCAGCTTAAGGTGGCTTTTTCCAGGTCTAGTGAACTCAATGATGCAAACACAAGTGCGATCTGAAGGGCACCCCCCCGCTGCAGCTTGTGGCCCAGTTTGTCCCCGAGCAATATCTAAAGATTTTATTTAATGGCCCTTAAGGCTGTCTGACTACTGCACCCTAGTGGTGAAAAGGGTAAAAAATATATATATATATGCAAAGCCTGAGACAGATTGAGGCGCACCAAGCAATATAAAAACGGTATCTCAGTTTAACGCCTCCGCACGGTGCATGTTAAAAAGGGTATTTTTAAATTTTAAAATCAAATTTTATGTAAGTCTGGTGGCAAAGAAAGTTTACTTTTAGATACGTAACAGGGCTTTGTATAGAACCAAACGGTCTTCGCATTAGCATGCACTTTGATGAGTGTGAGAAGGGAAGCATCTCAGCAAAAACATGGGGGCAGAAATGATAGTCATCTGCTTTTATTTTGTGCAACGCCTGAAGTTGAAAATAAAGATGCTGTTTAGCTGTTTCTAAGCAGACCGATCTGTCTTTTAACATGAATGGTTCAGGCTGGGCTGAAAATAAGTTACCTGCATTACTTAAGACAAAACAGATCTTTTAATTTACTCCAACTTTGAAGAATGCGCCTCTACAATATCAAAGACTAAAGAGTTGCTGTGGAGAATTTGCTTTTTGTACACACCAAGCAACTACACATAGTCTTTCTTTCCCTTCTAATGGAAGGTCCTGTTCCTTATTAATGTAGTGGATACACCAAAGCAGTGAAGCCACAGAAGGTGTCGGAAGGAGGCTCTAATGAAATTATTCCACACCTACGGCCTGAACACTTGAGCCGCGGATCTTGGAATAAAATGAGAGACATCTGAGAAATATTAATAGAAACCTCATTACGCAACAGAGCGACGGGGGCTGAAGCCTGTATTTAAAACTGGTGCGACACGCCGCAGAAACAGCGTCGAGCGTTTTCCTAAGGACCGCAGGCACTAGACCGACTGGCGAAATTCAATCAAAGCTAAATTTTAGATGGTGAGCCCTGACTATGACAGAAGCTGAGACGGTACTTCCATCAGACATACCTGGAGATCTCTGTTCCTGACCTATTACATATGATTATATGGCTTTAATTCCTGGGGATTACACAGTTTTCTCTCACTTTAATAGATAAAAATGGCACCCTCTGGAAGTGAGGTTCTGATAAATAGGTCTTCCGCGGGCCGTCGGGAATAAAGCAAGCAGTACTGCCTTTTTTTATCACTTTTAGGAATCACCCAAGTGCATTGTGAATATTTGACAATCTCTGTGAATAAATAGCATCAATACCAGCAGCACACCCGCTACTTTCCGGAAAGGACATTCACTTGGCTCTCAGACACCCAGGAAAGATAAGGCCTGTGTTCCACCCCCACCCAGCCCACCAGACATCATTGCATTGCCTGTTGTTTCTTGAGTAGGATTATAGTTCGATTGTGCTGATGTTTGTCCCCTAAACTCCCAGCAAAGGCCCTGCTCACATATCCTATAGCACATAATTAAAATGCACAGTCAAAATACACTGAAAACAAAATCCAAGATGGGACAGTATGAGCAGGATTAATCAAACTGATTACCAAGTGATTAAAATCCAACTCTTGTCTTATAGGAAAAATACATCCCCTAATATACAAGGTACCATAACAACACATGGCCAGTTAAAACACACAAATATTTGACTCGAACACACCTTAAAAGGAAATAAAAAAAAAAAAAAAAAAAACATTCAATTATATTTGGCCAAATATGTAGCCAGATGAAAGGGGGCACATTTTAATTCCATTGAAATGTTGACATTGATGGTGTCAGCAGGAACAAACACACAGGACTTTGACGATCCTCTCGAGGCTTCCTGTCCATCTCCAGAGCATCAGAAGTTCAACACAAAGGGATTCACCTTCTCCAAGTAGGCAGGTCTAAGGTAACTCTGCAGTTCATCCTTTCTCAACCACATGAGGCTGTCCTGAGGTGGCAAGTCACTGCGTATCGACAGCAGAGCTTTGAAGAAGAAGACCTTGGCGCCAATACAGCTCTCCGTCCGCACATTCTCGGGGAATTTGTACTTGTAAACTCCGCACGGTACATTACCCAGGAAGGTCGCCTTAAAGCCAGAACCTGCAATTAATAATCCCAGGCATAAACACTTTGATGAGAAAGACTACACACTGCATAAATGGTGTGAAGTAATAAGATGGTTTTATCCAATATCCTGGCGACTAACCGGCGTGGATAATGGCTGACACGCTTGGTGAGCATATTAACATACTCCTTCATTTGCAATTACTGACTATTCACTTTAATAACCGCAAGGCAGTTTTGGCGTGAAATGCCATGGATATTAAATGGTAAATATAATTAACTGGCAAACACTCTCCTGTTCATAATGTGCAAAAGGGCAAACTAAGGTCTGTGTCAGTGGTGTTCAGAGAAAGCCCCCAAAACCCACCCCAGGGGAAGGATGCCATACCTGGCAGGGATGCAAGTGCCCTCTCTGCCGTGTGACGCAGCGTCTCCCCAGCCTGCCACTGCATCTGAGGTAGGAGCCACAAGTCCTGGTCACCTACACGCTGCCTGGCCAATAGGAGCAAGCTGTCCGCTAGGCACCGCTGTGCGGAGCCCAGATTCAGCTCACTTGTCTCTGGAAAGACACCCGATCTTCACCATCAGAGCGCCTAACTTACCTGGATGTGTGGCATGTAAATATCACAGAGATCAATTGTTATACCAAACCCCTGACCAGGATGGGCAGAGTGCATCAGGACACCAACCTTGAAACACCAGAGAAGACTGGACCTTCTTGAATCTCTGCTCCCAAGAATCCTCGAGGTCTTCGGCAGTGATAATGTCCTGCCAGGCAGAGTCTTCTTCATCCGAATCATAGTCGTCCTTCTTACGTCTCATGCGTTCAGCCTCTTCCTGCAACCTCAGCTCATGGTCCGAAAACAAACTATTCTCCAGGTCCATCTGAAATGCCAAATCATCTCGTCAGCCCTGAGCAACCGTGCGCACCCTGGGGTGCCTGCTTAGCAGTGTCAGAAGGGTGGGCGGATTCTGGGTAGCTGGCTCGAACATTGCCCAAATAACCCAAAAATGCTGAATATTAAACACAACTACGCGCGGCCAAGCAGCCCTGGTAACGAAGCTTACCTGGCGTGTGAGCTGCGCGAACTGTTCCTCAATCGCACTCGGTTTCTGCGCTGTGACCGGTAACCTCTGCAGACACACCGCCCCAAACAAGCGCCAAGGACTGGCGACCCTGGCCTCACCGCCCGGTCCTCCGGACAACTCCTTGGGCTGCTGTGCCCCGCAGCTTGGGATACTCACCGAAACCCACCGATAGCAACCAGCTTGCCTACCGGACCCATTCAAATGCGATAATAACCGCCGCAAAGGGCGAACGCACGCTACTCCTGAGACAGCTGCCATTGTGATTTCCCAGGATTCTCCGAGAAAGCATTTACGTCACGGACTATTCCATTATGTCTGAAAATAGGTGGGCGTAACGTAAATATAATTACTGTATGGACTAAAATAATGCTGCATACTTTAATTAGAATTATAAGAAATGTAATGCTATTTTAAACGACATTAAATAGTATAAAAACTTCAAAAAATCCTAATCTCTACAGAATCGGCCGCGGATCCTGAGCCTGAGAGCAAATAGAAACGCCCAGTAGATGGGCTGCTAGTGGGTGAAAACACTGACCGGAAAGCGGTGATACTTTGGAGCACGTTTGTCTTTGTTGGCCTTGTGGTGCAGATACGGTAGTGTTATCTGTACAGTCAGCCGGCTTTGCTTTTCTTTACTAGTATGTATTAATTCAGTTGAAATAAAATCTAATTGCAGATTCTAACTGCAGAAGCTAATCGTTGTGAATGAGCCAGAAAAAAGCAGTCTACCCTAAATCATATAGGTCAACATTCTGACAAATCAATATAAAGTGTTAGAGCATGATGGCATGGACATCATGAAATGGCTACTTGGCTGGATTTTGGGGAAGATGCGGGTTATTGTGCCGAAATAATAGCGGCTGGCTACACAAGATATTCAGAGTAAAGTGGCATTTATATTTTGTGTAGTTGGATTTTTGACTCACTTCCGGGATCATTGAGATGGCTGAATGAAAAGCCCCGCACAGTTGTAATACAAATGATGTTAAATTTCATGGACCATTATGTATCCAGTCATTTTATATATATATTTTTTTATCACAGTTGGACATTGTAATTTTATTTGTAAATTTATACGTTATGATTATAGAGCTATGATAAATAGTGCTTCAGTAGTACCAAGTAAAATATGTTATTAAGGTGCGAAAAGTAAATTTGAAAAAGGATTCGTCTTTTTTCATTCATTATTTATTCATGTTTGTATTCTCACTTTTTCCTGGTGTAATAGAAGATCAGTACTGACCAATTTAAAACAAGAGCCGTATGCATTCTCAAAAGACTTTCGTATTGGAATATCCACAGAAGTGCACACTGGGTAAAACTGTTAACGCTCACCCTAACAATTAACACGCCTCCCCCCCCTACACACACACTCCCCCCTCTCCTCACTTTGGGAGATCTCACTCCCAAAATGTTAATAGTTATGTACTGGAGCCTCGCAAAAAAATAGGCTATTTATAATTTACATACTCAGCACATTTCAGTTGATCATATGAACAATTCACATATTAGGACTACACCTCGGGATCGAAGTTATGAAATCGATTGAAATTTGTTTTAAAAGGTTGGCGCGATCTTCTGTATTTTAAAGTGCACAAAGAAACTCCTAAAAATCAGGCGGTAACGAAACCGGGTTACATTTGAATATACGTATTTCTATCTCTTACTTTAATACAGATTTTATTTAGAGCACATAGCGTACTACTTATGTGTTAATTTTTAGTTACATATAATGCATTCAGACTTTCCTAAGAGATTGTGATGAGCTGATTAAACAAACCCGCATTGTTTGCTGAAATTTCCTCGCTACTAAATATTCCACGGTCAACTGTTAGTGGTATTATAACAAAGTGGAAACAATTGGGAACATCAGCAACTCAGCCACGAAGTGGGAGACCACATAAAACCACAGAGCGGTAACAACGCATGCTGAGGCGCACAGCTACAGACCTCCAAACTTCTTGTGGTCTTCAGATTAGCTGAAGAACAGTGTGTAGAGAACTTAATGGAATGGGTTTCCATGGCTGAGCAGCTGCATCAAAGGCTTACATCACCGAGTGTAATGCAAAGCGTTGGATGCAGTGGTGTAAAGCAGGCAACCACTGGACTCTAGAGCAGTGGAGACGTGTTCTCTGGAGTGACGAATCACGCTTCTCTGTCTGACAATCTGATGGACGAGTCTGGGTTTGGTGGTTGCCAGGACAGTGGTACTTGCCTGACTGCTATGTGCCAGGTGTAAAGTTTTGTGGAGGGGGGATTATGGTGTGGGGTTGTTTTTCAGGGTTTGGGCTTGGCCCTCTTAGTTCCAGTGAAATGAACTCTTAATGCTGTAGCATTCTAAGTCATTTCAGACAATTTCTTGCTCTCAAATTTTTGGGGACAGTTTGGGGATGGCCCCTTCTAATTCCAACATGACTGCACACCAGAGCACAAAGCAAGGTCCATAAGGACATGGATGAGCGAGTCTGGTGTGGAGGAAGCTGACTGGCCTGCACAGAGCCCTGACATCAACCCAATAGAACATTTTTGGGATGAATTACAGCAGGCCAGGCCTTCTCGTTCAACATCACTGCCTGACCTCACAAATGCTGTCCTGGAAGAATGCCAAAAATTCCCAATAACACACAACTAAACCTTGTGGACAACCAGAAGAGCTGCAAAAGTGTGGGCCAACTCCATATTAAAGCCTATGTATTAAGAATGGGATGTCATTAAAGTTCTTGTGTGTGTGTAAAGGCAGCTGTCCCAGTACTTTTGGCAATACAGTGTATTTAATTGTAAAGTGTATAACAGTGCCCTATGTTCTGTCAATGTTCCTCTGTCCTTTGAGGGGTATAAAAAGAATGATTTTCATTGCTTCATCTCTTGAGAATTGGGCAAAAAACGAATCCTTTAAATTTGAGAGAGCGATCGTACGCACAATGTACTTTATTACTGTATTTAATGTTTGTAATCTCAGTGTGCTTAATTCATCAGTCAAACTTTACCATAGGTATGTAGGGTACACAAAAACCGTGTTACATATGGAGTCCGTGGATGGTTTGCTGTTATCTGGTGTTTGGAACAACGAGGATACAGGGACTACCGAACTAAACAGGAAGGCACATTTCACCTTATCAGCCTTTTTGAAACATTAATATTGTTAGTTATTTCTATCGGGAAAATGATTTTAAATGGATAATAAGTGTTATATTTATATAATATTAAGTTTTTTAATTCCCTTAAAAATAACAAACTTTTAGCATGCTGTCCCCTCTAAATATGCTCTGGACCCCCACAACCCTGAATAGGACCAACGGTTCCGGAAAGATGAATGGATGAATGTATGGGTGGCATGCAGAGTGTGACACAAGCAACTTTTTGGCTCGCTGGAAGACCAGCTTGCGGACAGCCTGTTTAATCTGACCATATACCAAACAACTAATCAATGCTGATATTGTACGCTAATGCATAGGTGATTATTGATAATGCAGCACGTGCTTTGACTTATTTTTATATAGTAATGCAGTGTTCTAAGCAGACTGGATGGCATGCAGCAGATGACAGAATGTTCAATACAACCATGAGAGACTTGTGACTTGACTTGGACTTGTGACTAAAGACCTGAGACCTGATTTGGACTTATGACCAAAGACCTGAGACCTGACTTAGACTTATGACCAAAGACCTGAGACCTGACTTGGACTTATGACCAAAAACCTAACACCTGACTTGGACTTATGACCAAAAACCTAACACCTGACTTGGACTTGTGACCAAAGACTTGAGACCTGACTTGGACTTGTGACCAATGACCTGAGACCTGACTTGGACTTATGACCAAAGACCTGAGACCTGACTTGGACTTATGACCAAAGACCTAAGACCTGACTTGGACTTATGACCAAAGACCTGAGACCTGACTTGGACTTATGACCAAAGACCTGAGACCTGACTTGGACTTGTGACCAAAGACTTGAGACCTGACTTGGACTTATGACCAAAGACCTAAGACCTGACTTGGACTTATGACCTAAGACCTGACTTGGACTTGTGACCAAAGACTTGAGACCTGACTTGGACTT
>JAODJX010000007.1:5354576-5366219 GCA_026776945.1 Isichthys henryi
ATAGATAGATAGATAGATAGATAGATAGATAGATAGATAGATAGATAGATAGATAGATAGATAGATAGATAGATGCACATATACTGTAGATATACTGACAGGATTGAGATGTACGTTTGGTTTTGCTGTTCATGAACACTTATGGATGCCACCCAATGTATCTGTACACATCAAAATAAATGAGGAATGTACACTGTGTGCACCAACAAAGGCAGAACAACACAGAGAAAGGCTCCCCACAGAGCGATCTCTAAGATATTATTGTGTCGCGCCTCAAACCGTTAAATGGCTGCCCGGGCGCCGCTACGTTTAAAGGCAGAATGGAGAGGCATTATTGGGCTTCACAGTACGCTGCGGCAGACTGACAAAGATGTGTCTCTGTTTAGAAATATCCCACAAATCCGGGCTCCACGGGGAACATTCACTCGCGCGCGCGCACACACACACACACACACACACACGCACACAAACACATCAGCCGCCATAAAAATACCACGGCTAATTGAACAAATCAAATCTTCTGATGTCCAGCTGGATAATAGAGGCACACAGGCAGGACACTTGAAAAGGAAAAAAAAGCACATTTGTGTCTTAGTAATACATCCCTTCAAGCTCCTTAAAACATTACAGAACTATAAAATTATAGCGTTTTCCCGCTGATAGTTAGGAAGGGATGATAAATACATGTTTTAGCCTTTTTAACATGATATTCAGCCAGATTTTTTCCGCAAAGATAGTAATTTCATTCCACTTCAGCTACTGCTGAATTTTGCGGTGGAAGGACTGGCATTTAACAGAGAGCTCTTATAAGAAATGGCCGGCAAAGATTCCCGGCATCTGAACAACACCAAGGGTTTGAACAAAGAGTGCGGAAATGTGAGAGGAACCCCAGGAAGACGACCGGTGTGACCCACAACCATGGTGACTTCACAGGTTGAGTATGAGTGTGAGAATGGCCACTGTTACTGCTGTATGCTGCTGTCACTACAGTAATAATGTCAGTGTGATTCAAGCCAAACGTTCATTTTACCACCTGAGCCTATTTGAACTGTAACTGATTAGTTTGGAGAAATCACGGTATTCAAATATGGGTAAATTCAATTCAATATGCATAAAATCACATGAACTCGAATATGTTTTCATAAGTCTTCCCACTTCTCGGTATTTAATGTCCCGTTTTTCACAATTTCTGTTTATATGCAATGAATCTCATGCTGAGAATTTCCTTATTGTGCTACAGGACAGTTAAACCTGGGCAAGGCCCAGGCGATGAAAGTGACTTCGATTATATAAATAAAACAGCATCATTTTGGGTGTGCGCTGACTGGAATCGATTAATAATGTGCAGGCATCCCTCTACAGGGTAATCATTGGGGATTGGTGATTAATGTAAACATTAGGGCAGACAGAAACACACCACTTACTATCCATCACAATATAAAGGGATATTGTGCAGTAATGACTCCGTCATTATGGTGTACAGGGGTGACACTACATGATACTGCAACAGTACTTTGGTTTACATGTGCTGCCATCACCATTAATTGGTAGACGGATCTTTTTTAAAAAAAGTTACAAAATCCCCTATGGTAGGTTTAAGTAAGTAGGAGACTACAGGAAGCAAATGCAAATGTACTGAGATCCAAAAGGAGTTTGATGGCTGCTTGGCTCCTCGGCGCCTCACGCTGGCCTGTTTGTTATTTTACACAGGTTGGCTCAGGCTGTCTCTGGTAGCGTGGAGCTCGCCAATGAACAGCCCTATTCAATCCTTCCCACTATTCTTTGGACGCTTCAGCCAGGATGTTGACCAGACCACTTTCTCAGTCTCAAACGGCACTACTGTATATGGGGATATTTGCTCTGGGTTGTCATTGATTGAAAGGAGCATTTTCAGCTTTTAGCAAACTGGTACATGTTCTATGTGTATTTGGAGCAAATACATCACATCAGATTCTTTGCATACATGCATAGGTCCTACTGAAACTGATTTTAATTCCCCACTGTTCATTTTTAGCCTGACAAACCGAACATCCTAATGAAACAGCACAGAATTCCAATTTATTGTCTAATATAAAACTGCATTTAATAACACATTAAAACGATCAGAGTAGTATAGGCTTAGGTTATGCCGCTTGTGAATCTTAGCCTATGGGTACTTCAATTTGTCCTCAATGTACACTTATTGGATTGTGTCATTTCCCCAAAGGGCCTTTGTTACGAAAGTGGGGTCTCTTTTCTTTCTTCTGGGGGTGACGTCATGGGCCCTCGTGAAATGGACATACCACCTGTGGGATGATCGGGGCTTTAAAGAGGCAGCACTCGGCTAAAACAGGAGAGCAGGCTTTTGTTACAGCAGTTACGCCTTCTGTCATCTCCTGCGTTCACTCGGTCTGTTGGGCGCCAGGAATCGAAGCAGCTCTTCTCTTTAATTCACTGTGTGTGTGTGTGTGTGTGTGTGTGTGTGTGTGTGTGTGTGTGTGCGTGTGTGTGTGCGTGTGTGTGTGTGTGCGTGTGTGTGTGTGTATATAATATATGTCTGTGTGAGGACTGATGATGTGGGGGGGAGCGAGAGGGTGAGAGAGAATATGTGGGGGTTGAAAGACTGAAGAGTCCGCATTTGTGCGACTGTAGCTAGTATGTCATCTCAGCAATACGGTCTTATCAGAACCAACAGATGAACCCACGCAAGAACAAATCATCTACATCTGAAAGGCGAGCTTCACTACGCTCCAGCCGCGGTGCCGACCCGACTGGTCATCTGGCCATCAAGGTAAGATACAAGAAAATATTTGTACAGGCTTAAAATGTACAGAAATAAATATATACGCTTATGGTGTTAGCGATGCATCCGGACAATATACACGATACGATATTCTTTGATGCCGGCGACGTGTGAGGTGTTTCGTCCCATCAAACACACGTCTCGCCCTGGTAAGAAGATAGTTACCACGCCGTGTGTCGCGGAAGTTGGAGGCACAAATGAATCTGGACAGAGCAACAGGTAGAAGGCGCTTTTATCATTTGCTTTGAACTCGCAAGCTTCCCTGCAGTGCACCTTATAGTGGGTGCCAGATGTCTTGGTTCCCTGTGTGCGTGTTTGTACTGATTTGTATAATTAAAACGCACAAATACAAAAACGCATTTTCATAGACCATTAACGCACTTCTATGGAAAACTGAGAGTTTCATATATCCTTGCAATTAGCTCTGAAATGAGTATGAGAGCCTCAAACGGCTATTCTCGAACGGTTAATCTACCCCTATGACGCATAATTTAAATTCTGGACATTAAATTTAGCTGCACCGATTGTAAGAAAAGCTCCCCACAAGAATCTTCGTTATATTTACAGTATGACACTAACATGATTACGAATGCATGTTGTTGCATTTGTCGCTGACACATTAGACAGCTGACAGCTGATTCAATATGAACTTAGTCTACTGAACACCTCCTTGTGTCACTGTGTTTGTAGGCGAAACGCCGGCTTCTCTATCAGATCGCATTTTGCTGAATCTGCACGACTTTATTTTGTAAACTGGCGTGTTTTCTGCGTATAATGAGTTTTTCATAGTGTTTAATAGTATCCGGTGTTACAATGTAAGTCTGCAACTGTATTTCGAAATAAAATAAAGAATTTATACAGTCTTTAGTTTACAGAGGACCTTGTCTCGTACTACTCAACATTCGAATAATTTTAACGATTGACACTTTTGTGATATCGGTTGTTTAGAATATCAGCCACACCTACAACAGAAGAAAAAAAATCGCTGACCTAAATTCCCGACGAAAATGCTGTATTTCTCCGCACACGCGGACGAATGCGCTGCACCTATTCGTTTGCAGAATTTTTCAGAATCACCTGAGACCATTTTCTGCTTATGTTCTCCCGTTATGCTCCATTTACATTCATGAGAAGGTTGTAAAGACAGCCCACACCTCGCTTTTGATAACGCGGAATCAGCCTCTCATTATTTCACTTATCCGTAATTCTAACCAAAAAATAAGTCCAGAGACGTTTGTAAGATTTTTTTTTATTAAACCATAACTGAACTCAGTTCTCATTTAGTCTATATGTCAGCCATCAGGCAGAAGGCCAGAAGCGATAGGGCTGCAAACCCCCACCTGTGAAACCGCTCCATCCCAAAGGAGCCGACGGGTAAAGCACGCTTCTGTTAAGAGGCTTATCTTTGGGTTGCGGGAATCTAGCTAAAACCTAGTTCAATATGACCAGAACACATTAATGCTTGTGGATTAGGGTTACCATTAGCAGTAGTACTTGTAGTAGCATGTGATTAGATTATAGTGGTTTGTTTCTAAAGTGCACTATTTGGCGCCTTTGCTCTGATACTGAAATTCACATGTATCCGTTTTATTTTTTATATTGGACAGCAATGCATAGATAGACACAGCCACCCCCACACACAGCATGACAGGGAGAGAGGGAGAGAGCACTTCTCTGGATTGCGAGCGAAGGCTCGCCTTGGGGAGCGTGGTAAGGCTGATCAGCCCCCGCCCTAAGACCTCAGCCCTCGACCTGATCTCCTCCGATTAAAGGGGGAAGCCTGCAGCGACCAACGACTCGCTAATCGTCTTTCGGTCCCTCTCGTCGGCCAGCTCCCCGTACCGCGGTAGCGATCTATGTGACACTACGTAAATGCGTCTGTTCCCTGCACCTACGCCTCTTTAAAAACTCTGGTTACGCCCACATACCTTGTGTAACCACGCAGGATGTATCGGGGCCTTTTCATAGGGCGGATCACATTCATTGTTTTCACATGTTTTGACATCAAAGTGACACACATGCAGTCGATAAAAACAAATTGTCTGTGTTCATCCTCTGTATGGTGAACTCCTAATAGATCCATTCTGTAGCTTGTTCAACTTATGGGGTACGTATTTAAATAAGAAATGATGTTTCACCCTGCAGCTGCACCAAGGCCCGGCATTTTTTTGAGTAGGTTTGATTGTACGCAAAGCAGATTTTAGGTTGTCAGAGGGATGTGTGTGCTGCATAATCATTTAGGTTTAACCCTGTATGAAGATCACACATGCATTAAGACCCTTATACTCAAACCAAATACAGAGTTTAAACTTATCCTTGACTCTAAGTCTGGACCCTAAGTGGCTGTTTTGAATCTCCATTCGCCCTCAGAGGCACAGCTACCTACCCTTAGTCCTTCTTCGCCTTTGGGCACGTTTCAGGGATCCCTATCCGGCCACCTGCCCCACGGACGACATTCACATACACGTAGTATGTTAGCTAAAAATTTTAGGCTAACACTTGTCTCGAGATAAACTAATTTGATGTACAACAAGTGCAGAACAAACTGTTGACTTAAATCAGAAAGCAGCTGGTCTGACTTAGGTTCTCAGATGGAACCAAAGCCTTCAGATGTCTTCTCTCCTTATGTTCCCACCAGGCTGTTAATGCAGATGTTACTGCGTATATAAATAGCCAAATAATTAGGCATACTTTCAGCTGCTCAGTCTTAGTAAAGTTTACGCAGCCATCAGTCAACCAGAGTTCAGCTCTTTTAATTTAGTTTTTTGTGTCTAAAAAACTAACCACAAGCTCATTAAAAAATGCCAGTATGGTACTAATATGTATTACAGATAAGTCTTAGGTGTCATTAAATTGAAAACATATTTATTGGAATAAAACTGATATAAGTTGTGCATATTTTAGGTATACTTCTGGTAAATGTTAATTTTATTTAGTCATGTCTATGGTGTGGTTTCAATTTGTACTATAAATTACAACTAACTGTAATTTTATTACAACTATAAGTTATAGGCAACTCTGTATAATATTTACCTGATGATTGATATTTTGTTAGTGGATGACACATATACACACCTCTAAATGTGTATATGACGCAAATGCATTTCAATTCGTTATTTTTTCTTGTGCACGGTCTCCTAGCTCATGGTCCGATTAAGTGACCAAAGCTGACAGCGCCAAGTCCCTCCACGTCACCCTCGACCTGTAAGGTCGGACTCCAAAGAGTGACATCATGCAGCGAGGTTATAAACCATCACACGGCGTTGCCGCCGGCCTGCTCTACAAGCGGAGCTGGTTGAATAAACCGGAGATATATGCCGGTTAGTTTTTAGGCACAGAGGTGGGCGTACCGTGTGGGGAATGATCACTGTATTAGAGTGGTGAATTTATGCTTGCCTGAAAAAACCGTTGGGAGATGGGTCTGTCTCTGCGGGTTTCCGCAAGGTATCACGCTGTAATTTCTTCTCGCAAAATAAAAAAAAAAAAAATCATAATCTTTACAAATCCCTGATGGTAAAGAGTAGCCATCGACTGAGCAAACACGTAACAGCGTGTCGCCCGCAGATGTCTCGTTATACAGCATCTGTCCGCTGTTTGTGCCGATAAAGCCGGTCATACAGCTGTGAAAGAAAACAGGGCAATCTGTCAAAACATCTTCTTCAGCACACTCACTCCTGTGTGTTTAATGCTTTTTTTCCTGCTTGTATTCGTGTGTAGGTTTGTAGATTTTCAGCAAAGTCTTTAAAAACGTTGTATTACATTTAAAATAATTTTTAAACCTACAAAACGTCACTCCATATATTATTACTACGCACGTCCTATGAAACACACGCGGGCCGGAGTCCGAAAGAACCCTGTTTGTGTCTGTGCACGTGACCGACCTCCAATGTTCAAATGTAGTTGAAATGTCAGCTGTCGAAAAAACGTTGAACAACGTTTAATGCTAATGATTGTACAAATGTTAATAAAATACTTTCAATGCTGAAATTTTAACAAGATCTCTACTTCGAATCGACATAACGTCTTCAACAACATACAAAATTTCTGCCATTTAAATTATTATTATTTTTTATTTGCATTTTATTATATTTTTATGCTAAGATCTTACGTCCACTTGTGCCCTATCGAGTAACCTACGTCCGATTGCATTTACGTCCGAGGTGCGTAGTAACGTATACTCATCGAGAAGAGCCTGAAAGCGGACCTAGCAGACAACAGCGGTATCGCTTTTTATTAAAAAGTGCTGTGATTTCACATTTATATTACTATTTCCTGTAGAGTATTGTGTGCATATTGCAGTACTGACCTTAATGTCTTGCCTCTCCCCTATAACTACCGAGATATGCCCAAATTGATTTTGTCCGCTGGTCCTTGCCCAAATACGATGCTACTCGGCAGGCAGGCCTAACCTGTACAACAACGATAATATTCTTATTAGTATGATTATAATTATGTCTATTATATGGTTATAAATGACTATATTCATGCTTTCTCTTAGGTTTTATTTTCTCAACATGTATTAACTACGTTACACTAACTATATTACCACATTTTTCACGATAAAAAGGCAAATATCGTCTCCATCACTTCCTTCCAAAGAAACTTAGGAAGTGACTCACTGGATCGTCTGAAGAAATAAAATACCACACTGATAGTGAGATGTTAATGACAGATTATCAGCTCTACTTTGACAGCCTGCTGGGTAGAATAGTTGATGTACACCTTTAAGGTCATGGGTTTGAATCCCTTTGTCAATCTGTGTCAACAGACTTTACATAGGCCTACCCTTCCAAAAAGGTACAGTTAGGTGCATACATTCCTCTAAATTGCTCATATACAGCGTGTGCTCTGTGATGACTTGGTATCCTGTTTGGGTAACCGTCTAGCCTCTTTGTTGTCAGGGATAGACTCCAGAGTTGCAATTTTAATGTTGATATATTTTCCAAATTCAATATTGATACAAGACCTAAATTCACCCATGTTGAAAAGTAATACGATGAAACAATGTTGCAATATCAACACCGATGCGATTTTCAAAATCAAAAACGAAATTCGACAGCGATTCAGCCTTAATCCACGATGTTGATTCACCCATGAATAAATGTTGAAATGCCGGCTGGGTTATATTACTGACAGGAGTGTTTGTTTTATTTTTTTCTAAGAGTTAGTATTTTTTTTTTACCTCTTAGCTACAGTTAAACTTGTATAAAATGCATGACTCATCACTGGTCATAAAAATACACCAAAGAATAAGGTCTAAAAATGCAGTATAATGCAACAACGGATGATGTTATTCCTCAGGGACAAACAATTTATTTATTTATTTATTTATTTATTATTCAGAAGAATACCGACATAGAGAGGTTAACCTGTTTATAACTCACAAAAAAGCTACATTTCCACCATCTTCCCATGAATATGACTCAAATTATTATTTCAACCAAAAGTAGAATGTGATTTTTCCTTCGCTTAAGCATATTAATACTTATTTTCTGTTTGGCATTGGAAAGTACCACTGAAAGAAGTTTGAGCGTATACAAGTAGGAATGAGTAAAGCTTTCAACAGCTCTGTTAATCACCTATATTGAAAATAGTGTGCTTTCTGTAAACGTTTGTAATACATAACGTTGAGAGAAATGTTGACCGTTATAATCACTGTTTGTAATAAATGCAGGGTTTTCTGTAACTGTCCCCGTGTCCGGTGATGGATCAGTCTAGGGACAGAGGTTGATAGAGAATAAATGTGATTACTTATTAACACAGGAAAATGTGTCCACAGCTTGTTGTGCAAATGAGGAGGTGGCCAGGCAGTCTGTTTTCTGAAAGGCAGTCTTTTAGAACAGGTGTTCAAACAAGGAGATACGTGCATGAATTGAATTAATGTGATTAAATTCAGTTCTGTTACACCTTTCGAATGCCTGTTGCCTGCAGTACATTTATCACAGTGGCAAGAGTCGGATAGTGGGACTGTTGACTTTTCTGCCTGTCGATATCTAAAAAAAACACTTTATCACGTCTACTAATGCCCCCCCCCCCCCCTTATGAACAGCACTAAGGAAACAGGTCTTGGCATGATTCAGAGCAATGTATTATGCAAAAGAATAAGGTGCAGTGAATTAATACTAGTAGGTAATAATAGGAAAAAATCAAGTTGACTGTAATGGAAAACTGCACAGACGTAAAATGGTATATGGTTGTTCATCAGTGGAGATGCATGATGGTCAGATGTTTAATTTGCAGCTTTTTTGAGCTCTTATGATAAAAAAAAATGACAGCTGATTCAGCCCATAGCTTGGACTGAGCTCCACAGAGCTACCGGCGTGGGCTGTGTGGTAGAGAAGATGGTTTGAAGACTGCAGTGATTTCAAAGGTGCCTCTGAATAAAGTGACCAAGAGTGAGTTGAGGGGGGGTGGGTTACGGATTTGACCAGCGGCTTTTACAGCGACATGACCAGCAGCAGGGTGTTGGTAGATTATAGGGCTGCCCCCACCCCCTGGGGTGTGTGAGAATTGAGCCCCAGGCTTCAAGCGGTCATCCTGCAAAGTGGACACCACCACCACGAGTTAGGACACAGTGGAGCAGCAGGTATGAGAGCTTCTCTCAAGGTTAAAGTGGACACAGATGTTTCCGGTGGTCTCCTCTTTCGGTCTGATTCCCTGGACTCGCTGACAAGGCTCTCAGCAGCAGGTTTTCCAGTTCGTGTTAGAAATGAACGGTTCTTTCACAGCTTCTGTGCCATGAGAACGGAGATGGAGAAGGCATTGACTTCTGCCGGCACCTGCAGTCTGAGCTGTGCTGTCCGTTAGCATTGTGCGCTGAAATGTCATCCATTTCATTCAGGCCACCAGAGCCCGATTCTCCTGATGGGCGAGCTCTACCATTTCAGCTGTGAGTATTAATAAGTATTTCTTTGTTTTTTCCGTAGAGAAGAAAATAAGCACAATATTATGGCGATGGTGTGGTACACGGTGTGGTACACGGTGTGGTACACGGCAGTGCTGCTTTGTTAAAAACATAACATATCAGCAATCAGGATGACATTAGCAGATGATAATGTCACTTAGTCAAACATGTATGATAAAAAATACTAACAGTTAGTTAATTTATTGTATAATGAGTAGCAAGTGCTTCTTTGTATGAGATGCATTTTTTAACATACATATGAAGTATCATCTGTGTTATATATATCCTGCATTTTCTAAATTTAGACATACATGTTTTTATTATATATTCAAAAATTAATGCAAGTGGCCATAATCAGATACGATCACCAGGCATCTGGGGTCCCTGCATCTCCGTACCGCAGTCTGCATGCCTGCAGACCTGAAGACCAGGTTACACAAGGCTCTGATTGTGTTGCGAATTCTGTTCATCTATTTTCTAACCCAAAAGGCTGGGAGCGCTTTACTCGCGAAAGCGGAGGCTGCTGGTGGGTGGCACTCAGAGGCAGCCTCAGTGAATACCGGGGTCCTTTGAAAATAGCACGCATTAGGTGTCTCTATCCTGCCTGCTCAGAAATTCTCTAAAAGGCTGTTTTTTTCAGCAATTAATCATGTGGTAAACAGGAGTATGAGTGCAACTATTAGTAAATTGCATAAAAAAAAATTATTACAATTGCCTAAAACAGACTATAAATAACTAAGTACAAAATTTAGTTATTTACAAAAATACATATATTAAAACCCAAAATACACTCACAGCAGGTTTTTGATACTGGTTGTTGCCCTCAGTATGACATTCTAAGTGTCTGTTATACGCGAGGGGTGAGGTTTTCCTCATATATCACTATTTCTGGGTGATTAGTTAATATTTTTTTAAAATGAAATCACTTGTTTTATAAGGAAAATGTTTCCCCCTGTGGCTTCTGTGAGGTACCTCGCTGGTCAGACCTACAGCTTTGCAGAACACGTAAAAAACGTAAAAAACAGAGAAATGCGATGAAGCACTGATAATGCTGACGCATCAAGGGCCTCGATCCAACAAACACTGGTAACACTTTACTTGAGGGGGCACAAATACTTAGTAATAACTCAGTTACAACTGAGATACAAATCATGAACAAATACAGTCGCTTCTTGAGATAAAAGACGCCTCACGATTCATTAATGATGAACAAACATGACATCACTGTTTCACTTGTGTTATTTATTACTTAATTCAGTCTTTCCTTCAGTAGTTCACAAAGATTTACAGAATTAACAGATATAGTGACAAATATGGTAACTGCTTGAGATAAAACATGCATCAGAATTCATTAATGATGAATTAACATGAGATCAGTATGTAAGTAAAACTCAGGTACTGGTTAATTAATGCATAAGTAACAGTATAATTCCATACTGTTAGTGCCCCATCAAGAAAAGTGTTACCCAAACACACTTCCTTGTATGTGCTCTGGGTGAGCTCTCTCAAATTTCCCCCCCCCCCTCCAAAAAAATTAAAATGTTTTCTAAATGGGAGAAAAAAGTCTCTAGAATCCCACACCAATAGACACACATCAAACAAAGTTACACCTGTTTTTTTCTCCCAAAAAAGATGAAAAGCCCCCAAATATCTTAATGGCCGGCCGACAGACTTCATGTCCTGCTTCAACAGTTACTCATGAATTACTCATACTCATTGTTCAGAGAGCTGTGTCCTGCCCAAATCTCCATGGACAAATCTTTCATGGCCCCAGAGTTCAGTGAACAAGTAAGGGGATTCATTTTAGGCTTCCGAACATGTGATGTAGAGGAAATATCATGGAAATCTACATACTGATGACAGACAGACAGACAGACAGACAGGCAGGCAGGCAGGCAGGCAGGCAGGCAGGCAGGCAGGCAGATAGATAGATAGATAGATAGATAGATAGATAGAT
>JAODJX010000007.1:5372449-5390313 GCA_026776945.1 Isichthys henryi
GGGGGGGGGGGGTCGGCCGGGGGGGGGGTGGGGGGTTGTGGGGGGGGGGGGGGGGGGGGGGGGGGGGGTGCGGGTGGCGTGGGGGGGGGGGGGGGGGTGGGCGGGCGCGGGCGGCGCCCCCCCCCCCCCCCCGCGGGGCCGGCCTGGAGAAAATTCCGGTTTAATACTGACAATGCTGGTCCTGCCATAAGCATATGTTGGCCAGTGTGCTTTGGTGCGTACCGTAGCAGTGTAAAATGGCAAACTCAATCTTTCAATTTCTTTTATCAAAACATTACCATCATTTACAATTTATATGCATTCAACCAGTTTTAATAGTCACAAGATTTAAAAACAGATGCATTATTAAAATTATTCAGATAAGTCATGATGGATTCCACACATCTCTGAATGTTCTAGGAATAAGTCAAATGATTCCAGAAAATATGCATGAAATGTTAAAACGTGCATTACACTTGTCACTAATTTATACATTTTATTTAGAAACGTAAGCATTAATTATTAAAAATGTGCTTGCAGTGATCACACATGCAATTATGTATAGATTTGGGGAATGGAGATCAAAAATCAAATGCAGGACTCACCTTGAAAATGTCCAGTTTTATTTGTAAAAATAATATCAAGTACGGTTATTAGCACACTACAGTTCAAAGGAAAGGGCAGAGAGCAGATCACATAGATCTTTCACCATGTTCATTTTGTACAGTGGAAGAGTGGAAAATAAATGCCCGGTTGGGAAGATTGATAGACCAATAAAAGCATTTTGTAATCGCTATTCTGCAGCTATGAATATGCATAACAAAAAGTAAACAATAGGAGGGGGTGTTACCTTCAACTCTCAACAAATGGTGTAGGATGTTTCCATGGATACCACCATGGCAACCCCTGCTGAATTAGCAGGCTGAGCCTGGAGTTAGTGCGGAATGGTCGCTGAGATTTTACGAGACCTCAAGGGTCAACGTTGACAATGCTTAACAGCCCTTTTATCATGCAAAAATTCCATGTCTACCGGGAATTAAATGTGCATTAGTGATGAAAAATAAAAATAGTGCCTCGCAGACATATTTTTGTGGGTCATTCAAATTGCATGGGTTAAGTGTATTTGAATTATAATAATACATTTTATTTGGGCATCCATTTTAACAGTGAAATTTCAAAGGGCCTTACAGTCAAGCACGACATAAAAAGAGATCAAATAAGACTACAGTACCCAGCCTAGTAGCAATCAAAGCCAAATCAACACAAACAAATTCACGAACGACTGAAGCCATCATATAAAAGCAAAGGGGAAATTGCATTTTATGGGGATCTGCAAAGGCAGCGGTCGATTGAGGAGACAGGTGGGAACAGCGGACACGTGGTCTTCTCCTCCATGTTACCATGTGCAGCTGCATGCTACAGGCTGACAAACACCAGGCCTGCCTTCACCTGTAAGGGTCACAGCAGGCCCACCAGAAAAAAAGCAACCCTGCAAAAACAGAAGCACAAACGCCATCAAAATCCAGAACAGTATCCTAAAATCGATTGTGTAAAATTACTGGCATCTGGCGCAGTTGTGCCAGGGCAGGTGTGACACAGACCCCTGAAGGACAGTTGTGTGCAGTATGCATTACCTTGAATAACAGCGATCACTGCCACTCAAGCATGTCTGGATGGTAAACATCAGTAGATAACAACAAAAATGTTACAGGTTGATTTCCAGCATTCTTCAGAGTATCAGTTTAATGTTTGTATTAGACTATTACAAATGGAAGGAATTTCTATCCATCCATTTTCCAAACCGCTTATCCAATTTTGGGTCGCGGGGGGTCCGGAGCCTATCCCGGAAGCAATGGGCACGAGGCAGAGAACAACCCAGGATGGGGGGCCAACCCATCACAGGGCACACTCACACACCACTCACTCTCACACACACACCTATGGGCAATTTAGCAACTCCAATTAGCCTCAGCTGCAACAATATCAGATGATATTGGGGGGAAACCGGAATACCCAGAGGAAACCCCACGATGACATGGGGAGAACATGCAAAGTCCGCACACGTGTGACCCAGGCGGAGACTCGAACCCGAGTCCCAGAGGTGTGAGGCAACAGTGCTAACCACTGCACCACCGGAATTTCTATCCTTCAGCATAATAATCTGTTGATAACTGATTTCCCAGATTCATTATTGTAAGATTATCAAATTCATTTCATATTTCAAAATCTTATTCAAGTAAAGAAAATCCCATTTCTGTGACAAAGCCTGTCTCAACTTGTAAGTTTGAAAACATTTCCTTCGATAGTACAAGCAACCTTTCCATTACATTTGTCAGGATTTTAAGCCAACATTAATGAAATTAAGTTAATTTATTAGTCTACAGAAGTACATCTTAGAAAATAAGACTACTACTTACCTATTTCATAATGCAAATTATGAGTTTATCAGTACGTTTGCAATTTGATGGAAATCATATCATTACCAGGGACTTTTTTTTAATGTATGCATTTATTTAGAATGATAGGCGACAGGCTTTAAGCACCCTGGGTTGCACAGTCGATTGGAAGATGGAAGGTGATGGACATATGAATGGGAGACAACGTGTGAAAAGTTTGGGATTTTCAACAGGCATCGGAAAAGTCCACATAGTGACATCACCGATTTTTTCGGGCGGGTCCTTTCCCACTGCCGAGGTCCATGTAGCGGGGGTAAAACTTTGTAACATTGTAAATTGTTTTGGAAATAACTTAATAAAGTTAGTTTACTGAAAGTTGTAGTGTAATGCTTTGTTTGTGTGGGATGGGGGAAAGGAAAAACGACTCTCGGTAAGTGTATTTACCTTCCGACGTCGCGCTGTATTGTTTGCGTTAGCCATTAGCATGCTAGCATGCGTATTTTACGCTAAGCAGGCACGCGCCGCGGCTGCCCCACTGGCGTATTTGGGCGTTAATGCTCTAGGTTATATTTCCAGATAAATGTCAGACTGTCGGATGTTCTCACCGTGTCTTTCATACTAATAAAAAGTTTTGCGGTGGTTTGAGATTACTTTCTTTGCAACTTTGTGCTTCAAAAGGGCGATAAATAAACATTCATTTGAAAAATCGTAAAAATAAATATTAAAGAGCTCTCTCGGTACTCACATTAACATTAACATTAATATTGGGTAGTTTTGTCGGGAGTTTCGTATTCACCACAGGTACCCCCCTTCTTGCCCACCGGGTCTCCCCTGTACAACTTTTTCTTGCAGCCTTTGTGAGCCAAAACACCGCCTTACTGTTTCCTGTGGGACGCGGCGTTTGAATTATAGTGTTTAATCAGGTTTTAACTGTGTATTGTACTGATAATGCTCATCCTTTGTTAACTGCTGTACAGCTAGGAATCCCGGATTCCTGAGATGTTCCCAAGTGTGCCGGACCCGTAGGCAGGGCCAGTACCTCCTCCCTGGCTCGTCCCTATGTCTCCAAAAGCCCCAGTGCAGGGGAGGGTCGAGGATACCGCGGTGCAAGTGGCCGTGCGAGTGCGCCCCCTACTGCCCAAAGAACTGCTTCACAGCCACGAGAGCTGCATCACAGCCGACCCGGAGCAGAAGAGGGTCACGCTGGGCCATGACCGCAACTTCCACTGTGACTTTGTCTTTGAGGAGAGCAGTACCCAGGAGGATGTATACTCCGAATGCATACAGCCGCTCATCGAGGCCTTCTTTCAGGGTTTCAATGCCACCGTCTTCGCTTATGGGCAGACTGGTTCTGGGAAGACCTACACCATTGGAGAAGTGAATATTTGTAAGTGGGCTAACCCTCCTTTGTATTCAGTATGTGGCGGTCAGCTATGTTAGTTTTGCCTTTTTAACAAACAGATCTGCAGTGTAGTAGGTAGTGTAAAGAAAGTGCCGTACTGAACTGGATTGTGCAGTGCTTTAAATGTGTTAAAGAGCAAGATTCCCATTCAGAATTAATGTTGTTTTTATTTATAGGTGATGTTTTCGCTATACTGCTGAAATGTGCTCTGTAGACTTAATGACGCCCCTTCTCCTACTGTGAGGCCGTAGATATTTAGGATGGATAAATAGATAGACAAGACACTCTGTCAGTCTCACATGGTGAGCCTGAGCGTCTCACCGTGGGTGACTAACATGCCTTCTTGGTGGCGACAGCATCCCGCGGTGATGAGGAACAGGGCATCATACCGCGAGCCCTGGCTGAGATCTTCAAACTGCTGGACGAGAACGACCTTACTGACTTCTCTGTCAGGGTCTCCTACCTCGAGATCTACAAGGAGGACTTCAGGGATCTGCTGGAGGTGGAGACAGCCAGCAAGGGCATCCACATCCGGGAAGACGACAAGGGGAATGTCGGTGCGAGCCACGGTTTTGATTTTCGCCCCTCACATGTTTACCATGAGTCTGTTTTGGTATTATTTACATTAAATGTAGGGCTGTGATTGATTAAAACTTTGGTGTGCATGAACATTTAAGGATAAGAGGAGGAATGACGTTGTTATATTGTGTGGACATCTTCAGTCCTGTGTGGGGTGAAGGAATGTGAGGTGGATGGTCTGGATGAGGTCCTCAGCCTCCTGGAGACAGGCAACACCGCCCGGCACAGAGGAGCCACGCAGGTGAACTCTCACTCCAGCCGCTCACACACCATCTTCACCGTACTCATGGAGCAGCGTCGCAGTGGTTCCAGGACCTCGGGGGCCCCGAGCCACGTGGTGGCCTCCAAGTTCCACTTCGTGGACCTGGCGGGCTCCGAGCGCATCTTGAAGACGGGCAACAGCGGCGAAAGGTTGAAGGAGAGCATCCAGATCAACAGCGGACTGCTGGCTCTGGGCAACGTGATCGGGGCGCTCGGAGACCCAAAGAGAAGAGGCTCACACATCCCCTACAGGGACTCCAAGATTACCAGGTAAACAGGCACCCTGTCGGGGAGGAGCATGTGGTAGGAAGCATTTAGACAGGATGTGAATGGCACTGCCTCTGCGTGATCTGCAGGATCCTGAAAGACTCTCTGGGAGGAAACGCCAAGACGCTGATGGTGGCCTGCATCAGCCCCTCGTCCTCCGACTTCGACGAGAGCCTCAGCACCCTGAACTACGCCAAGCGGGCCCAGAACATCCACAACCGGCCCGTGGTGAATTGCCGGGGCGAGCCGGACCGCACCGAGGCCTTGGAGCTGCAGGTGAGGGCCCTGCGGCGGGCCCTGGAGAACCGGCAACGGTCTGAGACACGCATCATCTCCCGGCCAGAACCCGACAGGAAACTCGTGCCCCCGGGGGGCGAGCTGGCCAAGCTGAGGGCTGAGAGCGCCCACTACAGGACGTGCATGGATACAGCTTACAGGCTGCTGATGGAGCTGCATGGGGAGGGCACACTGAACGCTGGGCAGGTGCTGCGGGTGAGGGAGTGGCTGGGAACTGTGGAGGCGGAGCGCAGCGAGCTAAGCTCCGCCTCCGGCCTGGACAGCGGGATCGAGAGTACCTCCACTGAAGACACCATGGCACCAGGAAAGGGGAGGGGAGCAGTCCGAAACCAGGTATCTGAACTGGAGTACGTGGCTTGTTCCATTAAGCCTTGGAGAAACAAGTCGCCCTGCGGGAAGATAGACATTGTCTACTGCCCCGCCTATCTTGAGCTCATCTTTTTAATTACTCTGAAGAAACGCTCTGTTTACCTATGAAATTTATCTTTTAATCATTGGATTGTCTGTTCCTTCATGAATATTCATAGCGGCACATTTGAATGACAAGTGTCACCCTTCAGCTAGCTGTAACCTTTCAGGCTGGAGCAGAACTCAGAGCATGAGCATGGGCCACCAGGTGAGGGCTGGGATAGTCAGGCTTGCTTCACAGCCGACAACAGTTTCGACCCGTTGGCACGGAAGCCTTTTAGCAGTTTGGTGGGTGAGAGACAGAGCAGTGAGTTGTCATGGCGACAGGAGGGGAAGACTGTATATCCACAAGGAAGCCATCAATAGAGTAATGACACGGCCACAAACTTCATGTAAGGGTGCAAATTTGTGACCGCGGTTGCAGGACACCTACACACTATTAATTGATAGGGGGTGAACTACAAATCCAGTTTCTAATGACCATAGGTCGAAAATATTTATGATTTTCAGTGCAGCTAGTCAGATTTCCTCACTGGGAGATAGCAGAAGTCGGGATTGTAATCTGCACACACTTGGGAAAATGGAGGCCGTGCCGGGAGGCCCGCTGACATACCACCCATGCCGCAGGGCTCCGAGAACGCCGCAGAGGACTGGGATAGGGGACAGGAGGATGGCGTGGCCCAGCTTCAGGCGCGAGTCCAGCAGCTGGAGAGGGAGAATACTGACTTCCTGGCCGCCCTGGAGGATGCCATGGAGCAGTACAAGCAGCAGGTATGGGGATCGAACGGGGATGTGATAGGGGCTACTCCAGCTCCGTGACTCACACCAGCCCGCTCATGCCGTCCCCAGAGCGACAGGCTTCAGGAGCAGCAGGACGTCATCACTGAGCTCCAGGCCCTGATCGTCCAGCCGGGCAAGGTGGAGCTGGTGCTCCTGAAAAATCGACCTCACACGGCGCCCATGAACTCCACGCGGCGTCACCCCGTCAGCTTGGCAACCCTCACTCACCTCTCCGACGGAGACACTAGGAGGAACTTGGTGGGCAAGGTACGAGTTAGAGTGGGACATGGGACAGAGCGTCCTGATGTGTTTCATACAGAGAACAGAAAAAAGGTCAGTGTGAGGAGAGGCAGGTGAAGAAGGAAGGAATGAGCAGTATGTGTGTGTGTGTGTGTGAGTCTAGGGTGAACCGGCATGCTGCATGGAGCGGGGCCTCTGTGGACCCCAAGAGGAGTGCGCCTCCATCAGACCAAGAAGCAAAACAGAGGAGGACCCTGAGGGCAGTGGGGAGTTCCACGTCCGATCAGGCCGAGACCGACGCAGGTACGAGTGCTGGCCTGTTTTCCTTTATATTTCTCCCTCACAAACCTGTTGTGAACAAAAATCACCAAACTGTTAGTCAATATGTCAGCCATACCTTTACATTTATTAAAGATAAGTGTTGATTGTTTGCAGGATGTGTGAGTGGTTCATTGTAGTAAAATGTGAGGCTCAGGTGACCCTTATTACAGGTGCCCCCTGTCTCTCGGGCTGCCTGTGTCCTACAGGCAGATCTTTACCTGGACGATGAGAGAGGGCCGTGCAGATGCCTCGGCAGGAAGGATGAGAGACTGTCTGTCTCTGCTGCCCGACTCAGACAGCTCTCTGTCCTGCCACCAGCGTCCATGTGAGTGAAACCCACACCTCAGCCTAAATGGCCACAAAGCCCTATTTCCGGACGTCTGAATAGTCCCCCACCCCCGCTCTCGTCCCCACAGCCAACTGCAGCAAAGCAGTGCGAGAATCCTTTGGAGGAGGCACAGGCTCTGAGTGTAGCCTCTTCCAGGCCCAGCAGAAGATCCGGGAACTGTCTATCAACATCCGCATGAAAGAGGAGCTCATCAAAGAGCTGGTCAAGACAGGTGATCTTTTCCTTCCTGGCCTTGCTTCTGCACCTAATTAGAGGTTAGAACAGCATCATCTAAGGCAGTGATGGGTGCATTTAGCTGAATGTTAATGATCTTCCTCAGTGGTAGCAGGTGGAGCCTATTCTCTACAGCAGAAACATTTCAGTAAGGTTCAGTAGGGTGAGCGTGATCTGCAGGAATCTGCCACACCTGTAGGAGGTGCTGATCAGCCAAACAATTACATCCATCACCATAACTGCCCATTGCATGTATGCTTAGGTATGACTATGCAATAGAATTTCTTAAATTTTGTCTTAAAGCGGGCCGGTGTATTATACCATTGGCATAAGCGGCATAAGGGATGGGAATCGACAGTGATCACCTGAATCAGTATTACATGGATTTATGTTTGCCAATTCGATATATATTGCAATTTTTAAACAGATTTTGCTGAAGAGCAATTCAGGCTTACCTTTAAAGTGGAGACAAGGGTTATAACAGTACACGTATTAGTCGTGTGCCTTTCGGTTACACCATTATTTTCACTTACACAGGAACACCTATCCCGTAGTGAAATGAACTAATACATTTCCTGACATGCATGAAATCTAAATTCATGAGTAGATGTTCAACATTATGCTGATTGTGGCTCTAAGTTGCCTCTAGCTACCGCTAGAGAGTTTCACAGACCCTCCCACATCAGGAGATTTGGAACATTCTGGTTTCCTAATAAATTGTGCCAACACCAGAGTGAGAGAGTAGTTGATAAGACTAAGAATGTCTGTCAGCTCTGTTATGCTGAACTCACTTTTTTCTGGAAACACATCCAACATGCTAACTAATTTTAGATGAAATCATTCGAGTGTGTGCTTTTGCCAGGAAATTCAGACCAGGCTAAAAAAAAAAACAAATGGTAACTTCACACTGCATGATTTTAGCCCCGATTTACCGATTGCTGAAAGTTTTTGGTGATGGCCCTATATCGGAGGCAAATCGATGTCTGCAAGGCATGGGTTAGTCAGCATTCGATCACTATTAGTTCAAAGACGTGACCAGACAGTCGCGTCGCGGACTCCCATCAGATATCTAGCAGGCTAAATATCTGGACCCGTCGGCAGCTCCAGTTCCTGTAGTGTGAAAAGTGCTGCGTCGAGCTGCAGCCAATGAAAGCGCAAGACACAGGGTGAGGTAAAACCCAGGGAAGGTGCTTAAAAAAGACTTTTATAGTTCAGTTTGTTGAGAATCTGTTCTTAGTGTTCAAGGAAGACGTATAGAGAGATTCGGTGAAAGTTCACATTTCACACACTTGCAGTTGGTTGTGGCTTTAAATTGAAACGGTGCGGGAAGAGTCTCTGTACACACTTACTCATGATAGCACTGTGCCAGACTCACGCGCGTCAGTCATATTTGCAGTACGAAATGTGAACAACATAATTTCAACCCATGTTTAAATGTTCATAACCGAATTAATGTCAGCCCCTGATTTGTAAACCTTGGTTGTTGGTTCAAGTCCCTGGCAGGGTGGCAGAGAGGGAGTGAGGGGCTGACTGTGTGTTTCGCCGCTACAGGGAAAGAGGCGCAGGCCGTCAACAGGCAGTACAGCCGCAAGATTTCGGAGCTGGAGGGGGAGGCGGAGCAGGCGCGGGCTGAACTAACGGAGGCGCAGCGGCAGCTGCACGACCTGGAGGTACAGGAAGCGCCGAACCCCGATGACAGGTCCAGGGCGCAGGAGTGCCGCAGGAAGATCGCGGCAGCACAGAGCAAAGTGCAGGTCAGCCTCCAGGGGCAGGGAATCATTAGGAGTGGTGTTTGTAGGCGGACTGTCCCGGAGGGTGGCACCCTGGAGTGACGCGATGTGCGGCGGTCCGGGCAGGTCCTTAAGCAGAAGCAGAGGGACACGGCCAAGTTGGCGTCCCTGTCGGCGCAGACAGAGCGGCGGGTGCAAGACCTGGAGAAGAACGTTCAGAGCATGCGTAGACAGCAGGAGGCGCTACAGCGACGCCTCCGCCAGGAGAGCCAACAGAAGCGCCGCCTGGAGAACGAAATGCAGAAGGAAAAGCACCGTGTCAGGGTAGGTACCCCCTCCAGGAGGCGTGGCTTTGCTCGTCGGGAAACCCCCAGGTGCCACTGAATCGTTGTGCTTCTCAGGAGCTGGAGGAGATAAATGAGCACCAGCAGAAGGTCCTGAGGATCAAGACGGAGGAGATTGCCGCCTTCCAGCGGAAGAAGCGCAGCGGCAGCAACGGCTCTGTGGTCTCACTGGAGGAGCAGCAGGTATCCTGCCGCCAGATTCTCGGAGGAGACGAAGGGCTTCTGGTGGCCTGCCGTAGCTGGAGGGGTCACTGGGCTCCAGCATCATTCCACCACCAGCCTCTAAGTGGAGCCACATTAAGACAGATCTTCTCGTTCTGACTATGACTCTCACTCATGCTTGGCCACCTGCAGAAGATAGAAGAGCAGAAGCGATGGCTGGACGAGGAGATGGAGAAGGTGCTGGAGCAGCGACGGGACCTGGAGGAGCTGGAGGGTGACCTGACCAAAAGGGAGGAGATTCTGGCTAAGAAGGAGGCTCTGCTGCAGGAGAAGAGTGGACTGGAGACGAAGAGGCTGCGCTCCAGCCAGGTCAGTCTGCCTCTGGGAGTCTCCACTCCGCTGATGCTGCTAAACCAAAAGGGGGGAGCAGGGCATTCTGTGCCAGAGTGCATTGAATCTGCCAGACCTGTAGGAGGCACTGATGAGTTGGTACCTTCTGGTACATAATCTTTCACATTCAGTCTCATAGTCAACCTGGATGATGGATTTCCTACCAAGGCCCTAACCTGTACTCAGATCTCTGTAGGACAGCTGCTAGCTGTGTCCTTGTCAGGTGGCCTGGATGTACCTCTGTCTCCCACAGGCCTTAAGCAAGGACCTAGCCGTCTTGTCGGGCCGCATCGAGACCCTGGAGCGGGAGCTGAGTGAGAGGAACGGTCAGCTGCACTCCAGCAGCGCCCAGGACTCGCAGCAGCTCCGGCAGGAGATCTCCAGCCTACGCATGGAGAAGGACCAGCTGCTGAAGCAGCGGGTGGAGCTGGACGACAAGCTCCGGCAGGGCAGCCTCCTGTCCCCCGAGGTGCGTGACATGTCCTGTCAGAGTACGCAAAAGCAACAGCCTTTCCGGCATCATGGGTGCCCTTTGATGGCTGTACAGAGGACTTTTCTGCGTGTATGTGTGTGTGTGTCTTGTAGAATCATTGCAGTTCATCTGTTCCTCCACTAGGAGGAGCGCACGCTCTTCCAGCTGGATGAAGCCATCGAAGCCTTAGACGCAGCCATCGAGTACAAGAACGAGGCCATAACTCAGAGGCAACGGCAGCTTCGGGCGTCCGCCAGCATGCTGTCCCAGTGGGAGATGAACCTCATGGCCAAGCTGAGCTATCTCTCAGCCTCCGAGACGCGCGCCCTGCTCTGCAAATACTTCGACAAGGTCCAACCACCACCACCAATGTCTGACTTCCAGGAGGGAGTGCTAGCAGATGCCGTGTTGGATCTGACAGAGTAGCAGCAGTTTTTTGTTCGTTGCGGTCCTCAGGTGGTGTGCCTGCGCGAGGAGGAACGCCGGCTGCAGGTGGCGCTGGCAGAGCTCGAGATGAGGGCAGAGGAACAGCAGCAGCTCGTCCTGTGGCTGGAGGCGGCACTGGAGAGGCAGCAGCTGGACACAGACCGGCGTCTGACGCAGCAGCAGCGAGAGCATGAACGCAGTGTCCAGCTCCTCCTGCAACAGTGTCGAGGTGAGGTGGGGGGGGGTGGCAGAATTTGCCGGTCCGCTCAGAGCCACCACAGCCCCCGACTGCATCAGCAGGGACTTAGAGATGTCCCACTCCTGTTCCCGTAGAACAAATGGATGAGAGTTCGGCGAGCCGCCTGCGGCAGTACGAGAGCTGGATCCACAACCTGAGGAAGGAGCTCAGTCACTACCAGAGGGCCAACCTGAACTCAAAGCTTTGGGAGCAGGAAGAGCAAGGCAGCCAGCCCGTGGAGCAGGGAAGACGTGAGGCAAACCGCCACTCATCAGCCATGCTGATCCAAGCCGGCTACTTAGTGTTGATTTAAGATACTCTGCATGCGGGTTTTCACATTCGGTAGATCGGTGGATTACTAATCTGAGGGCTGATCGACTGAAGAGTCCTCACACTTGGGTTTGAACAGCTGACCTAAAGGTTATCCCAGTCCTTCCACACTGGCTCTTTGCGGATAAGATCGCCCGCCCCCTGCTTCAAGAGCATGTGGTACCACCTTTGAGCAGGTTACTTATGTACCTATGAATGTATTTCCAGCTGCGGTGTGCGAGGAAGGGCCAGAGGATCAGGTGCCGCGAAGCAGGGAAGAGACACGAGAGCTGGTGCATGCCCCACTGCCGCCCACCTGGAGGCGCTCTTCGCTGCCAACAGAGGACCAGCGTGGCATGGAGGAGCTGCGCCAGCGGGCGGCGCACAAGGCCATGCCCCCTGTCCTGCCGCTGGCCAAGGCACGGAGGGAGCTGCGAAGACTGAGCCTGAACACCGGGCCTGTCCACATCAACCCCAGCATGATCGACGTCAGGAAAAACCCGTTTTAGGCAGTGTTCAGTGTCACATATACAATGACAGTGTTCAATCATTTTGTATACTTCACACACCTACTGCACTTTTTCAGAAATAGTGGTTTTTGTATGTATTATATTTTTAAATATAAATAAATCCGAAATATTACCTGGGGCCCGTATCATGATGCTATTTTAATGAACAAAGGCTTTGAAGATAAGTTCCAGCTTGATTAAACCAAAGAAATGCAATTCCAGATTAACGGTATCAACCCTGATTATCAGTTGAAACGAAGGTTACCTCCGGATGGCGTGGCACATATAAGCATGCAGTGTGCAGCAATCAGCCTATCACATGAGCGTGGATCGCAGCTGGGTGGCAAACACCGACCAAAGTCCCCAACCCTTGCTTGCTTGTGATATGGTCTTGAACTGTGCTGCTTCCGGTTTATTCGATTCTTCCTAATTCAAGGAGCTGCAGAATGTTAACAAACTGAGAGGTCTGTCAATAGGCAGTCTCTGTATTACTAAGTGATTGGCTAGAAAGCCTTGCCATTCAGAGTAGGCCGATTGGATTGGCTCGTATGTGGACTCGGTTTGTTTCATGTGCCGAAGTATGTAAGAGTGATAAGTATTAAACGCTATGAATCCTGTGCAGGTCCAGTGTAAATTCTGAATTCCATGTCTGCTGAAATCCAAGGGTGAAATTTGGCGACACGGATGCCATAATTACAGGGGTAGTTTTTTTCTATGTTTAAGCATTTTTGCTTGTTTTAAGAGTAAAGAGCTATGATGCATATCAGTCTTTGGACCCTTACAGAGATAAGAATGCCGAGATCAGCATACTTTGTGCGTTGTGTGTTTTGTTATTCATATAAACAAACAGAAAGTAGACCGTCCCCCTAGCGGCCATATTGTAATACTAGGAAATATTATTAATACTTTTATTCAATTGACTTTGTCTGGATGATGTTATTTAATGGTTGGAAGCTTGTGTATTCGTGTATTTAAGTCGTTTTCAGCCAGTTTTATTACCTTTCTATGTTTACTGAAATCTGGAATCTTGGAAACTAGTAGCCGACCGCAGTAGGGTCATTTAGGGGGCGGGGTGGCCTAAGGAAAACCGAAAAGGCAAGCATTTCCGGGGGGCAAAACATTTTCTAGGCCGGCCAACCTGCGGACTGTGGGGTACTATGCGCACCACTTGATTTTTAGATGGTGAATTTCTATACATATTTTTAAATAATCGGGAAAACCAAGAGGTGTGCAAGAGTTGCTGTGAACTCAAAAGTTAAAGTAATTTCTAGTTATAGCACAGATCGCCACTGATATTAATAAGCAAAAGCGTTATGAAAGGGTTCGAAATGAAAAAATGATCGGTGTGCATCTCTGCCTGTGGACATCAAAGTTTTGTGATTAAAAGCCTGGCTTACTTGTTGAAAGATATTACAGCTGGAAGACTGAATATCGAATACGCAGCTAACTTTACCTTAGTCTCAAGATTCTCATAGTTAAGCCATTTGGAGAATTTTGGACATCCCATTCGTCAGGTAACATACTGCTCTGCAGCATGAATTACCGTGATAATGTGTCCCGCTAAGAAGGAAATCAAAGCTATCTTTATAAGCAAGGAATCCCAAGGAATAGCCAACTGGGCTAGTTCAGTAAAAGGTAGTTAAACATAAGAAGTAGGCTAGCTTTTCCAGCCCTGTAAATAATCTAATGGGAAAAAAATATAGCCATTTGTTTTTGTAAAATTTCTACCCGTAAATAATAGGCTTAATTATATCAGTTCAACTTAATCTGTGGCCCACAACATCACTTATTTATTATTTTTTTGATGCATATGTAGATAGTCTGAGTCCAAGTGTGGCAATTTGGTTATTCTGTATTCTAGTTGGTTAACTTCTTAAAACGTTGTGATATGTTAATTTTCTTTATTAATCTCGGCGGTTTATCTTGAAAACTGAATAAAATTAGCTTTCATTTATATTGTTTTAACCTTTCATTCGAGATTGTGGATGTTTCTCATCGTGGCGTTTCTCTGAGCTTTTTCCAAATCGTTCGGGTAAAAATGCGCAACGAGCCAGCCAGGAGTCGAACCTGGAATCTTCTGATCCGTAGTCAGACGCGTTATCCATTGCGCCACTGGCCCAAGGTGGTTATGGGTAAGTAGTGATATGGTCATGTAACTTGAATTTGAAAGTAGGTTTATATAATGTCATTTTTGTCATTGTGGCATGCTCGTTATATGTGCGCCGCCTTTAAATTAAATAAGATGAAATATGTTCGTTGTCAGGGTCCTCGAGCGTCACAAAAACTTACGGTACTTTTATACCATATTAGGGTACATTTTATGCCGTTTTTTCGGGCGTAGCTTGCGCCCCCTGCAGGTGAAGAAAGTGACATACCTCAGTTCCGCATGTAAAAGACGGGATGCGCTGCGTTCCAGGCGGTTCGCTAACGCAACATTACAGCTCAATAATAATAATAATAGTAATATATTTTATTATTATCATAAGAGCAGTAATTTTTGTTGTGTTCTTGTTATCAATAATCGTCATCATCATCCAAAAGGGAACTCCTGAGATATTTTATCCAAGCCAAAACTATTTATCGGTATCAGAAGGTAGCCTAATGACTTTTCCCGGCGTTTCTCACGTAGCAGTACAGTACATCCGTGGCTAGGCATGAGGTACTGAGAACGGTGAACCTACCCCCGTCCCGGATTACAAAGCGCCCCCTCAGGCTGCCTCCAGGCGAATCGCTACAAGGACACTGAAGCGAGTGTCACTCAGCATTTAGCGAACCGTGTCATTTCAAGTGCATTTCAACCTCTTTAAATATACATCTGAAAATGGTTTGCTGGTAAAACTGAAGAAAGACGTCGCAAAGACGTTTTTATGCGTAAGGTTATCTAATTTTTACATAATACACAAAGTAAATGTAGGTCCTATTTATAGTGAGGTAGCGTGACCTGACAAGGTCCTAAGGGTAAAAACAAAATGATGTATATAGAGTATTTTTTTATAATAATAATCTTACAGCGAAAACCGTAATGTCATAATAAGTTTCCTTTAATTGTGTGTCCATTCCCTGGAAATAGTACCCCTGTAGATGTGTTCCTCTAAAAGTAAATAGACGTGCGTTAGTCCATTACAACTTCATAGATCCATTGTAATGTTTGCTGAGGTGAAAAAATACGCGCAACACCTCATTCATGTCGCCGGTGATTTAGCTTCCTATAATATGAAACTAACGAAGTTCGTCTCCCGTCTGGTGGTCTAATGGATAAAGCGTCATGCTTTAAATCGCGAGCTTGGAGGTTCGAGTGCTTTGGTGTTTTTAAATTCCTTTCTCATTTGGGATATATTTAGATCTGTTCACCTTTTTCTGTACAGCTGCATATGTCGATGTATTTTTTTTAAGTTGATTTGTCCTACAGTTTAGTCACATAAATATATGCATAAATCACACTTTCTAAATTTAAAAGGCTGGGGCTTACTTAAATAAAATATGCTATTTTATTAGGACAATTTTCCGAGATTTTCGGACTCTGAAAGATTAGGACCCTACATGCCATAGATCCTGCACAAACCAGATCACAGTCTGAGACTGTACCATGCAGATCTGCTTCCAGTGCATAAAATAACCATCAGCATCAATTAGAATCCATTTTGCAGTCAGGTGATTCAAAACGACCTACACAGATTTCTGACGTGTAGTAAGTCCAATGCTCTGGCTCAGATTTGTGCTACTGTGTGTGTCTGTGTACATGAAGATATATTGTGTTGACGATAGATATAGATGAAGGTCTTTTTTTGAGCCTTTCTCATCATGGTGTTACAATAGTATTAAATGCAAACGCCATTTTGTTCACGATGATAGATTAATGGTGGAAACTGACAGCAAGTATGATGGCAAGAAACAACCTCAAGGCCAGAAATTGGATACAGTGCAGAGAAGAATTCGGTATGTGCATGCAGTCATAGGATGAGGTGGCACTGTCTATTAACCCGCAAATCTACTGAAGAACCAATCACAGCTAAGCAGAGACCTAAAGCACCTCCTATTGGTCAACGCAGGTGCAAAGCTTTGCCTGTCCTCAAAGACAACTACATTTACCAAAAAACGGGCAGGAATATACAGAGTAATGGCATTGCGTTAGTATACTTGAAATATCTGTTTTTTCTGAAAAGGAAACACGATTGTCTTGGTTCAGAAAGGTAACAGGAAGGAAGAAGAAATCACTGTCGTGTTTGAAAGTATTTGTTACTACAAGTGATTTGCACTTGAATGCCTGGTTATTATTCTTAATTTAAATTCTTGTTCAGCCCCTGATCTGCATTAATGTGAACCCTCTGCTCTATTGGCAATTAAAATTCATGTATGAGTGAAACCTTTGTAAACGCACCAATGCATTTCTCATGTATGCATGACAATTTCTGCTGGCTTTCCACAGGTTGTCAAGGTCGGAAAGATGGGAGTGCCGTTGCTGTTTCATTGTGTATCAGTGACCATATTTAAGTAAATAGTTTTTTTTTTTCAAAAAGTGGGCCTTGAATATCTGATAAACAGGGACTGGGCAGCAGAGTACGATTTCTCATTACACAAAGTGGTACTTATCCATCTGGTGCAACTCAATCTTTTCCCTTTCAATCAAATTGCCCTGAAAATACATTATAATACAAGGTTTGGCCCATATTTTCCTGTTTTCACAAGTGGGTTGGTAATTTATCTGGAAATAAATATTACTCTTCAAGAGCAATACTGATACAATGTACAAACACAGCAGTTAAAGTAGACCGGACCTCAAATAATCTATCATTATTGAATACCTGAAGAAACGGGAACGACAACAGTAAAAGTACCACCATCGGCCAATAGAGGGCAGTACAAGAGTAGAAAACGGATAAACCAGGAACGTAAACAAAACGAATGATTTTCTTCCTAATCGTGTTTTCTTTGGTGGTCTTGTTCTTTTTTTCTTTCACAAGGGAGAAGCTCTATTTTACAAAAGTCTGTGAATGTAACTATGAAACGAAAATAGCCAAAAGGCTTGGTGGGGGTTAGGGTTAGGGCTGGGTTTGGGTTAGGGTTAGGGTTGTCAGTGAGGATTAGGGTTATGCCTATAAAGAATGAATGAAGAGTCCCCAAAAGGATATACACACCTAATCTCTCTCCCACTCTCCCTCTGTGTGTGTGTGTGTGTGTGTGTGTGTGTGTGTGTGTGTGTGTGTGCGGGTATACCTTACCTCATGGGAACCCCACAGTATGATAAATATCCGTTTTTTTAGGGTAGAGGTTAAGGTTGTCATAGTTGGCATTAGCATTTTTCCAATAGAAATGAATGAGTGGTCCCCATAAGGACCTGTGTGTGTGTGTGTGTGTGTGTGTGTGAGTGAGTGAGTGATTTTTATTTTCCTCCTGTGTCAGGTGGGTTCTGCAGTTTACTCTCACAGTCAAAAAACATGCATTTCAGTTAACTGGCTTCATGAAATGACCTGTTGTATGTGATTGCATGTGTCTGCCATTGCATGTGGCATCCTAGCATTCTGTTCAGGCTGTACTCCTGCCTTGTGCCCTCTGCTGCCTAGGATAAGTTACCAGTTAGGATGATGCGGTCAAATGATATGGGGACAGAAAGACAATTAAAACTCATCCCTTAAACTAACACTGGTTAGAACACAGGGGGCGGCATGGTGGTGCAGTGGTTACCACTGTCGCCTCACACCTCTGGGACCCGGGTTTGAATCCCCACCTGGGTCACATGTGTGTGGAGTTTGCATGTTCTCCCCATGTCGTCGTGGGGTTTCCTCCGGGTACTC
>JAODJX010000007.1:5391665-5409519 GCA_026776945.1 Isichthys henryi
TAGTTCTCCCCAAGCGAGCTTGATGGGCCGAATGGCCTCCTCTCGTTTGTATTGTTCTTATGTTCTTATGTTCTTATGTGTATCTTTGTAGAGGCAGAAGCTTGTGTTTGACTGTTATTTGAATATTTTTGGTACATTTCGACCTCTGCAGCATGTTATATCACAACTCGAGGATGCGCTTCGTTCCATTGGGTCTACAGGACCAGATTTCGCTTTTCAAACACCAATGTAGCATTAATGTGATCTGCAGTGTAACTGCTGTCACCAACTTCCATGAACCGGTGAGACCCGGCAAAATTCCGCGGCTTTGACCAACCATACTCACTCGCCTCACTACAGCGATCACACTTTAAGTGATTCAGAAAACAAGAGAGGTCGAGTGATAGCAGAGATGGATACTTCAGGTCCAGAGAGTAAAAATACAGACCAAGATTTTATTTCAACGAACCGGTTTAGTATAAAGAGTCACAGAGACTCAACTGGTTGGTTGAAACGAAATTCTGGTCTGTATTTTTACTTTCTGGACCTGAACCATCTACCACTGTCTGGCAGGATGGCAATAGTGTATAACAGGCTTCCAGCCTGTGTCAATTATAACAGGAGCGGAGACCATTCTGGGCTATTGCACCCTAACCATGCACTTCATTGCAAATATAAGTTACTCTCGGCAAGCGAAAAAGAAAAAGCATGGAGTGCAATGCAGAGAAATAGGGTTAGCTGACTCTGCTGTCCGCTACCCCAAACATGCTTAACCTCTTTCCGAAATTCTTCTTCTGTACACAGCGTGTAGTTAGAGTATGGAATAATCTTCCTGTTAGTGTGACGCAAGCAAAAGCCCTGGGTTCCTTTAAATCAGAGTTAGATAAGATTTTAACAATTCTGACCTATTAGTTAAGTTCTCCCCAAACGAGCTTGATGGGCCGAACGGCCTCCTCTTGTTTGTAAATTTCTTGTGTTCTTATGTTATAATAATAATAATAATAATAATAATAATAATAATAATAATAAATTAAAGAAATAGCTTCAAAGCTGTGTTTCTCAGATTGCTCCTCGTAGGCGCTCCAGTCGGTTTTTGCTCCCTCCTGGCTCCCTTCCAGACAGTCCACAGCTGTACCCACTCTGCCACCCCACCCCCCCCCCAAGTTGCGTTATAAGGACTTCTCGCCCATATGGACAGGGAGTCAAAAATAAGAAAACCTTAATCACTAAACCTGTCTTCCTACAGGAGGAAGATGAACCAGAGTCATTGACCCCCTCACTAAATACCTTCATCGGCCTAGCAACACCCCCCTTCCCAAAATCATCCAAAAACAAAATTCCCCAGAAGCCACTATAAATTATTTGAGCGCAAAATTACCCCCACCCCACTGAAGAAATTCGTTGTAAACACTCCAAACTGGACATCCCCCATCATGCCCCCAAAATACTCACAGGTGTAGCCAGTAAATCCAGAATCAGTACACTCTGCCTGTCACACTACTTCCATGCATTAAATGATGGCTTTTCTGTTGTAGTGGTTTAATCTCTGTGCTTCTATCAAAAGGGCATTTGAGCATTTCCTGGCTTTAATTTCCCTCAGTAGGTTTCAGTGCTTCAGCAATGACCAGTATCTCCTAGCACAGATACTCCAGTGGAAATAACTGTCAAAGAAAGAACGACAGACGTAGAAAATTAGAATCTTGGAATAGAAAGAAACTAGAGTTAAATGTAACTGAATTTTATGTTTCAGTTATTTACTTTGGGGGAGGGGTGGCTGTTTATGATCTATATTAGATACGGTTAATGGTTGTAAAATTCACAGAACTGCTTAACACTTCTCAATATGTGCATTTAACACATTTCCTTCTATTTGCACAAAGTGCTTGGAGACTGATGATGAGAAACACTATAAAATTCTTTTGATGAGGGACAAAAAGGGCAATTTTTTTAAATGATTGTGATACAGGACGTATGATTTCCACATTTACTCTCGAAAGACGGCACACATCTGTTTTCCCCCCTTGCCTTCCAGTCTGAAAGAGGACCCTGGAAACTGGTTAACTTCAGAAACCACTTTGCTCCATCCACACTCATGTAGATGTAGAATTGCAGAGACAAGGTTTAGGAGGTTAATGGATGGGAGTGTCCTGAGCTGTCATCCAGGCCCTGGATTATCCTACTTCACTTTAGGATGAGGGTATTGGCTCCCATTGGCTCAGGACAGTGATTGACGACATAATAACCCCGCCCACGGAGTGTGAAGGAATAATTTCTGCGGTCATTAGAGTGCAGCCTTTCACTGAATTAGCATCAGCGTAGACCGTACTGCCACCGTGTCCCGTTAACTGCAAGGGCAATATTTGTTTTGTTAAATCTCTGATACAACAAACGTTAGTCAAATCTGAGCAAAATGTTTAAATGTGGTCTTTTCTAGCAAGAAGAGAGACTCAACATAATGATCCAACATAAATCATAAGTCAAAGTCTTCATATTAGATCTGAAGAATTTAATATGAGAAAATTAATAAGGAATTCCCCAAGAAAATTGAAAGTTTGATGACCAAACAAACATCACTCGTAAAAGCCATTGGTAGATTTGCGGTTGTAATGGTCCCGGGGAGCCGAAACGAGAATGTTTAAACTACTTTCTTGCATAATTTAATATTGTAACTTTAAAAAGTGATATCATCTTACTTGTTCGGAATTCATGTTTTGCATAAAATATCGTATTTGGCCCTTTCTGCATCATTTATATATCACAAAGTAATTATCGCGTATTATACCAACGTTTATATTGCGTTTAATTTTTTAAACGCAGGTAATTTTTTCAAGGTCCAAGGTGTTTTCCAAGATCCACCATTTGAAGCAACGCCGCCCTTGGATACAAGCAAAGGCCACTAAAGCGTAAATAGAGGTATACATTTAAGATTAACCGTAAATACCTACAGGTATAAATTTGAGACTAATCGTTGTAAATGCCTGTATTCTTACGGGAAATTTCCTTTTTAAGTTCATACCGTTTAACAACAATCAAAATGCTTTAATATGACGACAACACATAATTTTTCACGGACATTTGTTTGTATTAGAATTTTCACACGAAAGGTGCAATTTTTGTCAGTATTTCTCTGTCCTCCTGCATAATTAAAACCGCAGGTTATAATGTGTGATTATAAGCTAATGTATGATGTCAGATATGCTTAAATAGGCCCGTATTACTCGTTTTAATTTTAAGATCTTACATAAGTGACGGTCGTTTCTTTCCTCTAGAATTATGTATTTCAGCTTTCCTTTTCGTCTTTTATCTTCAGATAAATTTTCATAAAACGCATTGCTACTGCATATACATCTATATATATAATGTATATCAGATAGTCATGTCTATATCGTTCTTTCTGTTCATATATTGTTATTCAGTATCCAACCCGTCGGTTATACAATAATAATAATAATAACAATAATGTCATTATTAATAAAATAATAATAATAATACCGATGCTACTACTAATAATATAATTAATAATAGTAATAATAATAATAATTATTATTATTATTATTATTATTATTATTGGGATGTATGATTGTTGAGTATAACTATCTTAAAATTCTGTTTGCGATATTTTCGGTGTAATGGTGCACAATGTCAATTAAATTACAAGAAATCGTTTTTTTAATCGTTTTTCGAATTTTTATAACGTCTTATCATTAGTTCCTTGCATCTTGAAATAATTTCAGTGCACAATTATTTGACTATAAGCTGCACATTTGTCGAGCTGTAGCGTCTTCCGTAGCGTGAAATGTGATTAATGAAAAGACTAATCTGTAGGTTCGATAGCATTCTTACCAAAGTGATATTACACAATAGTACTTGGTTGTTATTTCACTACAGAAAAGATCATAATAAATACCAGATTAACATGATAATAAATTAGCCAGGCTGCCACAAAGACCGTGCAAGGTTACAGCTATGAGCTCCCCAAAGGGTCACCCGGGAATATATTTATTTGACTTCATTATGAATTGACAGAGTACTTTTTGGTCGTTGTAACAAAAGTAACCCATTAGCTGGGACAGGCCAACGACTCCTTTCGGCCATGTGTTGTTGAAATGTAAATGCTGAAATGCAGTACAGTGATTTAAGTATTAACTACATCACACATTTTAATATTCAAATGACCAAAAGTTGTCCAGAAAACTAACTCGGTAACTGACCTCTAAGCCTAAAAGACGTGACTACTCGTATAACAATTATTCAATTTCTACAGTGGTGATGATCGGCAGAAGTGTGAAGACAAGCTGGATCTTGAGATGCCGCTTCCGTTAAATACAGAGAGGAAATTTCCTCACTAGAGCCTCACCTTAGCGTTCCCTAGATAGTTATATGACTTGACACGGCAGTGGTCCACAAGGTGACTTCGGATATTGGGCTGTGGGGCTCTCTGATTTGTCACCAGGCTGCGGAATGGTCTAATCTTGGCATGGGGCTAAATACCCTGACAAGCTGTTACCAGAGCGGTAGAAGATGCAACGCTCTACCCCTCGCGTATTGCGTTACAAGTGTGTAAAGCAAGCGATCGGGAGCGTATATATCAATGGAGCTTAGAGAAAGAAGATTGATTTTGGATTGTGACGGAAACTAATATAGTAAGTGATTGTGCTAAATGCATGCAGTGTAACATTATAGCTCATCTGGAAACTCGAGTTTCACTATGTAATCATGAGTTTTAATATGCATACTTACACTTTGTCGACTTTGTTTCCATATGTTTCAAGGTAAAATTCATACAAATATATTATTCAATGCAGTATAAAACGTTTATTATGAAGTTAAAGTTTACTACGAGTAAAACTGCTTTGTCAAATACACCTTTAATCGTTCTTTTTATGCTTTTATGTTTCGGATATTTACATAAATGCATGGCAAGTTTTACAGCCTCGGTGCAGCGATATAATACAGAAAATAACAAAACATATGGAAACAGTTTAAGGGAATTCGAAATTTTTGGTGGGCTAAGAAAAATCAATCTGATTCTCTGAGCGTGTAATCCGCTGTGCGACCGCAAGCTTTTGGGACGAGGTGGCGATGAGAAACGTGTCCGTGGAAACGAGCAGTATTTCAAAGAAACCGCTAGGGGTCAGGATTGCCAAAGAAAATGTTTGGCGGCGTTTCAGCGCTGTCAAACATTTCGTCGGATAGCAAAAAGCAAATTTGAGAGCAGATGAAACTGATAAGAATTCTGGAATATGTTACGACTTTTGAGTCATCGCCACTTTGACTTTTAGGCTTAATTAAGATAAACTACTAGAAGTGTACATAAATTCCTTAACATTATTATTTAAATAGTTGTGTCAAATTTATTTTAAAGTCAAAGGTTTGAGTAGTTGAATATTTATTTAGCTATATAAGACGTTATATCTTATTCTACAAATATACATTTGTTATTTATTTGGCACAAAATGTACATAATTCAGTCTAAACATATCGTTAGGGTCATATTATTTTCAAAATACATTATTTAATAGAGGCTCACACAATATAGCCATAAATTTGGAATAGAATTTAACAGGCGTTAGGTTTTATATTCAAGATATTAGTTTTAGGACCTGCACGAATAATCTTTTAGTTGGTTAAGAATACGAGCTTAGTTAACAAGCCTGTAACGTGTGTAACAATGCAGGCACGAGGGCATAATTTAACCTTTATAACCTCTGCTAAATTGAGAGACTGGACTTTCATTGAAAACGGACACTTAGTACAAATAACAAAGCCAAAAGGGCAAAAGGTTAAGAACCGGGCCAGTCCTTTATCGGCGCTCGCGCTGCCCTCCGTGTAGAGCTACAGCTTCGGCGTTAGAACTTCTGCTTCCTACCGGAGGAATTTCATGTATTTATACGGCATGTAGTGAGTTTCGACACATCTAGTTACGGTGGTAATGGAACCTTAAAATGTGCCTGTATTTTTCTTAACAATATCCAGTAAAATGAACAAGGACACGATATGAAAACTTGGAAAATGACTTCTCTGAATTTCAAGTACCATATACGTGTCATTACACAAATATTAGCTTTATTATTGTCGTGAATAATAATAATTATTATAATAATACTTATATTATTATTATCATTATTGTCGTTGTTATTGTTATTATACAGGTGCTGATTTTGTATCCAGATGGGCGAATATTATTAAGTATGGTCATTACATTTATTATGATTGTTATTATTAATATTAATAATTATTACTGTTGTTCCTGCTGTTGTTGTGGTGTGTTGTATCCAAAATACATATTTCCATCAATTATAATCATGTGCGAATTCTGAACTAGAAGCCATTTTGGAACATTATTTCCTTTAAAAATTTGTGAGATGACGCGCTGTAAACCTACTATTCCCTGGGTAATTAAACGTAATTACAGTATAGCAGAGACAATAAACCGCGTTTGTGATGCCGTCATAGTGCAGTGGTACATTACACATCCTTGTTAAAATTAATTAAACCGTTTTCATTTCGTATTTGAGGTGACTCCAGTACAGTACTGCATGCCAGAATACGTACAGATACGCATGTAATGTGTTACAAAATCCAGTAGGCCGTATACAAGTAAACATTATACTGTACGTTTTACTGTGAATGCATGTTGTTTCACGACGATCGTTTTAGACTAATCGCCTTTGTAAGCTTTTCGAGAGCTTAATATACTTACATCTATGTGTTATGAAATTGCGTGAGCAGAAAACGCATCTATGTAATGGGGAAATATATACATGTATATCTGTAGGACAAAGGTTATTGAACTTAAAAAGCGGCAAATTATCAACTAGAACTAGATATGTATCCCAATTATTATTCTTATTATTCCTGTACAATAATAATTAGAATATGCACTCAAGTAATCTAGTCGGTCACATGGCCAGACATGCTGATGTACCTCTTATATTAATGATTTGTTTTAAAAACATTGTGCTCAATGTTTAGACGAATTGATACATTTATGTTTCATAGATCTGGGAGGAAGTAGTGATTGTTATGAGAGACATTTATGTAACACGTAAAAAAAAAAAACATTTACAACTAAATCTGCTCCAGACCCCGTAGTTATGCGTGTGCCCAGTTTATCGCAGAATACAACAATGAGCTTCCTCGGTTATAGAGGACAATGGCGCTTTATTTTGACCGACCCCGAGAATTTGGATGTAGTTAGATTGCAGGACACGTTCACTGACTGTGACGGTATTGAAAAGTAAGGACAAACAGTGAAAGAAAGGGGCTTTTTTTGTCTGGGGGCTGCTGAGAAAATTTCAAACTGAAAGTTAGACTGGCGTCTTTATCTCAGCGTCATTGGACCACATGTAATTCAATAGCAAACGCGGGGAACCTTTCACGGTAGCACAACAAGCTTGGAATAAAGTCAATTAATTATTATTGACAGGGGCGAAATAACACATACTAACATATTCTATTCTACAACTAAACGAAAAGACATTTAAAACAGCCATGTTTACAGTCCAGTGGCAGTCCATTACAACTGATTTTGATGGGTATTTTTTATATAAACCATTAACAAATGCAAACATAGTCACTTTCAGTGTTCAAAATTAGGTGCACACGGATGACATAGGAACCACATGAACTTTAACGAGAATACAAGTTGATGCGACAGAAGAAATAATTAGAAATGTATTAGTCGAGGTTGTATATATGGACATATCTGACTCAAACCTCGCACACCGGTACTCTTCGGACGCTCACATACGTGTACGCGCGCCCATTCACATGCATACATACATTATTCTGCATGTTTTGCGCTCTCTCTGGTCACCTGTGACGTGAAACGCGATGAAGTTTGATAATGAACGACTGCCTGTCACCCACGCAAGGTGCTCAGTAACGACTCCTTTGGCGCAACAGGGAAAAATCCAAATATACAGTAGTTAGGCTACAAAAACGGTTTTCTCAAACGTAACGTCGAATAGTTTTACACGACTTTTTCACTCTGACTTACGTCGGTCTTACACATAACCAGTAGTTATTATAGGCCTGCTATTGCAAACTGAATGACGCTCATTTAACGTTTTATTTGTGCATGGCGAAGTGCACGCCAATCGCACATGATCACACGAGCTGTTTAATTTACACATTCGTCGCGTGCTCGTTTCTACGTGCGCGCTGTAACACACAACAGGCCCACGCTTTCTGGGAAGATGAACTACGATCTGACAAAATGTCGCTTGCCTTCATTGCATAAACCATTTAGATTTCGACAGCCGAATCACATTAAATCCCGGGTCGGAAAACAGTGGAGAATTCTTTCAATGCTGGTATGCAAATATCCATTTGAAATACTATTAATAGTAATATGAGCAGCCGTCTAAACCTATAGATTCAAAACATTCACAAATATGTATTGCAATATTGGCATTGTTTAGATGCTTAGCGAACGGCGTTATTAAGTGACTTACATGGCTTGCAAGTTTTACAAAATGTGCCCATTTATGCAGACTGCCGTTTAAGCTCACACAGGTGTATATAAATTCGTTTTATATAATAAAAAATAAGGTTTTGAAAATAATTATAGTAATTCCCCAGCATATTAGTTTCCAAGCCAACACGAGTAATTAAGCTTTGCACATACAGGGAATGAAGACTTTTATTCTTCTCGGCCGCACGCCTCTCTTGTCTCACGCGCCTTTGATTGGTCACTGCGCGGCCTGCTGCCGGAGTGACGTCACTGCAGACGAGCGCTGTCAGAAGGGGAAGCTCTTGGAGAGAGACTAGAGGCTTGGAGGGTGGTGAAAGAATCAGTTGGATCAAGAAAAGACACCGACAATGGATTCGCTGAAGCTACGGAGAGGAAAAGCGAGTGAATGGGTGACAGAACCTGACGCAGAGGGTGAGAAAGGGCGATTCTCAGATTTGGTAAAGGGAGAAAGGATCGACTTAAAAATACAAGATTTCCCCATCTTGGAAATAAAATACCATTGCAACATGGACTGCTGAAAACAGACGATACAAGCCTGAGGATTTGCATCACCTGTTTAAATTCTGTGCGTTTTCCATGTCTGTATGCCGTTGCCGATCATGCCCCTGAGGTTTGGTGATAGTTCTTGTTTTGCTTTGAAAATCAGTTATTTTTACTTTTTCGACCGATTACGTGGTGTTTTACTTTACCGTTACCATTTTGGAACCATTATTAATGACCGCGCCGCAGATCCTCCTCTATCGTGTCTTTTGGGTGACAGTACGGAATAATTCTGCCCACAAATATAAAAGTAAGAACGTTTTATGAAATGATCCATACGATTTTTGTGTTTTACGCCCACTGTTGCTCAATATCTAACATACACATCCTTATGGGAATATTGTTGGTTTGTTAAGGAAAAATGCCAACGAATTGTACTCTTGAAAAGTTCGAGCGCGTGAAATATTAAGAATACTGTGATAAAAACAAGAACAGCTCGTCTTAATAATCTTAGCATTGTCATTACGTGGTGTCTACCTTGTCCACACATCGCTGGCTGTGGTGCTCACACTCATAGCTCAGATTTGACCCCGAAGCAGCAAAGAAGGCCATATTCATTGGTAGCTTTCGCATTCTCTATTCCGGCTCCGTGGTTCAATTCCACGGTCAAGTCCAAGAGCTGAGGAGAATAGGGATGTAAATCACTGCTTTAAACACCCCTAATAGGAGAAGTGAAGCGTTTACGTTCCCACTAGAGCAATTCTTCCATTATTCTATTGAGATCCTCAAGTTATTTTTGAAAAGAAAGAGTGTAGTAGCCTTCTGAAACAAGAAAATGTGATGCATGTGAGAGATATTGCCAAAAAAATTAAACGATAAAGTTGATTTCATTGTTAGGCTACTTCTCTTTAAAAGACAGTAATATAATTTTCCCTTACTATACCGATTCTTAACACACTCAATTCGCCTTATTCACTATAAGTAACATTTTACAAGGTAATGTCCTACTACTTTCACGAGAGCGCTACGAACGTGTACTGTGCGAACCCTTACGCAGAAATTAAGTTAAATACTGTTGTTGTTGTTTTATATTGGTATACTTTAGGATGCACTGTAGAAGAATGTGAAATCATTATCATCATATGAAATATTTGTAGCTATGTATAATGGTTTAAATCAGCGTGATAAATGAAAATAAGAAAAAAATCCAACTATTGGCCTACTTAAAATACCAAAAAAAAAGAAAAGGAAAACTCGCAAGATTAGCTCATTTAGTTTGTGTAATATGTTTTAAAATTTAAAAATATGTTATGCATGACATCGAATGCATATCCATCGCAGTCACCTAGGAAGTGACAAGAGCGCTTGTAAAACGTAGTGCAGTATGCTCTATAACACTTAATGTAATCACATTAACATCTAAAGTAAGACTTTTACTGCGGGAAACACAAGTTAAACGATTCTGACACGAGGTGTAAGATGTATTCCAGGCCACAGTCTGGCCTACATCTTACAGTCGCCATATATTTTTATCCTCCCTGTGCTGTTTAACACGTAGCCACGTCACAAACGTAAAAACATCCCCTAAAAAACTCTGTGCCTGTTTTTACACGTATTTGCGCATTTTCAGCATGCGGCCCAAAGGCATACCGTACTCTTTCTCCGACGTCTCACGTCGATTTTCGGGGGGTTTGAGCAGTGGATTATTCATTAAAATTTATAAGAAGGATGAAGGAACTTCTAATTTCTAGGTTACTCTAGAATAAATGCTACTCCCCTTAATTAACTATCGTGACGTCAGACGTTATGTTACCGGGAAACGTGGGTTCACCCGAGGGTGAGCCCAAATTAAACATGCATAAAATCACATGGAAATTATATTGAGTTGTAAGAAGCTATCTGAGGGTAATTTTGGCACGGCAATCCACTGCTTGGAGTTCTTTTAATGGTTTAGTTGCTTAATTGGTGTGTTCTTTGATCCATTAAACACTGCAGCTGCAAAATACCTGAATCGTAAGAAAGGAAATCAGTAAAGGTTTCCATCTTAGCTAATAAATGTTTTACTTAGGTATAAAACATGGCATTTTATATGCTTCCTGACGTTTTTGAAGGTGTGGCGTCAAGCTTCAAAGGTTACAGGTTTAGATAGGTTTGTCAGAGCAAAAGGCTTATTACGTGATTATACATGATCACATAATTTAAAAATAAAATCCGTCTTTAAATCATACAGTCATATTTCAGTTCTTATTTTAATTAAGTTTTAACAGAAATAATGGAGGTTAGGAACTGGGAGGCACCTCAGTCTGTCTTTGTGGTGGTTGGTGTTTTCGTCTTTAAACTATTCAGCATTTGTATCAAGGAAACGTTTCATTTACGTACAGCGAGTTCGGATTCAGCAAGGCCCTGTACTTTTGTAAGCGTTTCTGCTTGCTGCACTTAATATTTATTTAATATAAAAAAAATAACTGTAAATCACAAGATTAATAATGTTGATGTTAATGTGTGTTGTATGAAACTCACATTTCAGTCAGTTTTTAAAATAGTATTCTCCTTTTATGCAGTCACGTGTCCCGTACATACCTGTCGCGTCATACACCATCCCTACCAAGTCCACGGTGAACCCTACGCTTTATCACAAAGCGGGTTTGCATGCTAATTTTATCCGCTGGATTTGTTACAGCACTGTCTGGTTATTAAGCAAGGGGTGGAAAGTCCACATTGACAAGCAGTAACTTATGATCATTATATGTAATAGTGGTATATTTTTGCTACGAAAACGTTATCTACAAAATAGGTTGCCATTAAGGGAACTTTTATTGTTATTATTTCCGTGTGTTCCAGGTAGGAGTCGCACTTCGTTACTGGAAAGTGGAGAATAGAAGGTATTCGGAGTCCAGTTTATATACCCAGCTGTTAAAGTAGTTATGTTATATATGTCGTATGCCTCTTGTTATTTGTGTACATAAGATACCGAATTTGAATAGCTTCTGCTACGCTTTTGTTGGTGAAGTTAGTAAAGGCGGGAAATTAATTCGGATTTGAATATCGGACTTCTGCTGGATATGAGCGTGACGTCATCAGGCGTGGGTTTATTTTAATAAGAATGGACTGTGACAGAGAGAGAGCTCTTTCCCAGCCCTTGATATACTCGGGCACACGGTTTGCATGTAAATAGACTCCCCCCCCCCCGCTACATCCCTTCTCTCTCTCAAGTAAAGCCGGATGCCACAGTTGATGAACGGCACGACTTTGAAAGTTACTTCATTCTGGAGTGCTGTAGAGTACGGCACTGATGATGGTCATTAGCCAAATATCCTAAATATGTTATCTTTTCTTTTTCTTCGTGATTCTAGGTGGAGAGATCCTCTGCCCGCTCCACATCGCCCCTAATCATACACAAGGCCATTATTACTATCTGCTTAATCTTGAAAGGAAGTCCATTACTATCTTTGGTTATCTAGCTGTATGAGTGTTAATCAGCCGTCATAAAGCTAGATAACCGAAAGTAGAAATGTCTTCCAAATACTACAACTTCATCAAGACGGAGGGACAACATAAAGAAACAAAAAATCTGGAAATAATCATTTTAAACGAATTTAGACAACAGGCGGTGCCACTGCAGGAAACCAGTGACTCGCGCGTTTCCGCAGGTAAGACATTCCGGAAAATTCACTTTGAAAGTAAACAGATATAATTTTATTACAGTATTGTAAGTGTTTTTAAAACAATTAATCTGAAATATGTGTGTTTTCACAATGAAAAATTCGTTTTAACTGGAAAATTTAGAAGTCATTTTAGGGGACAGTGTAATTCTATTCTCTACATTTACTTTAGCAATATAAAATATAAATTTAATTTTAAGAATTCAAACCAGGAATCGTGAAACAGACGTGGATAATATTTCTGCGTGTGTGTGTGTGTGTGTGGTGGAAGACTCGCTATGTTCAAACTAGGATTAAATAATATTTCCTATGAAAATTCGCCCTGTAAGGGGTCAAGTTTCACTATAATTTGATCACTTTTCATGGGTTTGGCCATTTCCATTGTGTCCGCCGGAGGATCTTTGTTGAGAGTGAAGTGGAGCAGAATTAAGGGCTGGTTTGAATACCGTGGGGGTGGGACTCCACAGCTTTTACATCACTAGTTGTACCAAGTTACAGAAATGTTCTTTTAGAACTAAGATAGCATTTTGGGTATGACTTTATTTAATCAGGGCAATTTTATTCACATCCCATTCACATTCCTATAATTTCTCTCCTGAAGTAATATTTCAGTGTTTTAATATAAATGGTAAAAATCGCAAATTATATGTACAAATACTCGCAATATAAATGCTTTGATTTAGGAAGATCATTTTCCGAGAACTCCGCCCTGTCATTTTAACCAGGTGATTTATTTCCCTTTAAAATACTGATCACCGTCGAAGAATTTGTCAATACGGTGACTATAATTTCGGTAAAATACCAATGATGCGTGGACAGTATTAATGCGTCAGTAGTTGTGTAAATGGTTCAGTGTCATATATTTTCATAGCAGATTTGTTGAATTTGCGTATTACCAAAATGTTACTTCTGTTACACTCTGTGGCTTTTTTTTTATATATATATTTGTGTGTGTGTGTGTGTGTGTGAAAGAGGGGGACCAAAATGTGGTCCCCACAATAACAAAATAGCAGGTCCCCACAATGAATTCTATGCTTCGGGGGGGGGGGGGCCCCGCCCCCCCGGGGGGGGGGGGGTCCGTAATCTCTCCAAACTGACCTCACTTGGAGCTGTCCATTCAACTCTTCCTAAAACATGGTGCTGAATATTAAGCAGAATACCTCCTGGGTTGACTTTGGCGTCTGTTCAGCCCTATGTCTGCAGCGAATATATTTGCAGCTCATTTTCTAGCATAATTATTCTATTATTCTACTACAATTTGTTGTATTATCAAATTTGTGTGGTAAGCCTGTGTGCCCGTGCGTGTGCGCCCGCGTACGCGTGAGATGCATTTCTGGTCACGTGTTTGCACACAGAGGAACTTCCGGTGTTCCGAAAATACGTCACAGTACGTCAAGACGAATTTTAATTGTCTGTTTCAAAATTTGTTAATTTAAACGCTACTCACCTCATTATCTACAAATGTATTATGAGGACGTTTGCTTAAGTATGATACACTCAGATAGTCAGATTCTTTTAAAATTTTTGAATTTGAAAGATTTCTAATGTCTTTTTTTTTTTAAATCATTCCAGACGTCTGTTGGAACAGGGAACTATATATAATTCCAGGGAGATGAAAAACACTTCAGATGTCTATAGTTCTTGAAGATATTTAATTTATTCTACCTCCCAAGTAAGCCTTAGAATTGTGTGCCTTAAGCATAGTTTAATGCATTGTGTTTGGCTTATAATAACTAGCCCAAAAGATTCAAGGACCTCAGTGTGCACTTTTGTTTTTTGCTCAGTCCTTCATGCTCCCATAGCTGACACTCAGAGAGCAACTCCAAGAGCTGAGGCCTGGAGTATCTGCACCGGAGTTGTATTTTCATTTGTCCCACAGCTACTTGCTGCAATGGGACCTGCAGTGGCACTCAAAGCTTGGCGTGTCACTCAATGGCTGAAACGCGGTCCGGGCTAATTGGTTTGATTCAATGAGGGTCGGTGAATTTGTGAAAAGTCTCGGACGTGGTTTCCCACGATAAGACCGCGCTCTTCTTCAGAGTGGCATGAGGCCGTTAAAGAGCCTTTCGCTCGGGACCATGTTACGCTCAGTCGCTATTTATTTCGTTGTTTGTTTGTATGCTTGTTTGATGTGCTACCTATGACTTAAAAGGTGGCTGAATTGCTTGCTACGCGATTTTTCCATTCTGTTTGAAAATGCTCATTTATCTAGTTAACGTTCTTTGGGTATTATCCCTTAACTTACAGAAATTCTTTGTTAGGACACATTAAAGAATTAGCAAGTTTATTTTTTACATCAAGCGCCACTTTGAAAAATAAAATGTATATCGACTGACATATATTGATCCTCTTCAAGTAAATGGTAAAAATATATATATATTTATGAACCACAGAAATGGGGAAACGTGTGTGGTGGTCTTCACTGTAGAGATGCATGTAGGTGACATCTCCAAGAAGTGTTTGACTCATTTATGACCATATTTCTGCATCCCATCTCTAGACCAACAACACCAGTCACTCTTTTTGTGGATGGTGCCCCATTTTACGTTCACCATGACCCAAAAAGTTAATGTGGCAAACATGTGAGCACCCTTGACATTATTGGGTGATTATGGGTGCTGTGGTTCTATTTGGTTGCAAGTTGCAAGTCTGTTCCACCAGTTTTACTAAGACAGCAGGATGTTACACAATCTTCTTAAGGACGAGGGAGGCCAGAGTCACCAATTCCTTGTATCTGTCTCTCAGTGGATTAAAATTGCTCGGTTTAAGTAGAGCCAGCTGCTGGAGAGCTGCAACAATAGATCAGATACGGAGGCACGAAGTCCTCTTTGTATTTTCAAGAAAACGAAAGACCACAATCTAAAAGAATTTGAATGACAAATTAAAGGAAGTTTATGGTATAATGATACAGTGTAGCAAGTACAGCTACAATTTAAACATGGGCAACACATTATCTAGGCCTCTGTTTAGAGGAAGGACAGAATAAGCTTTAAAATTCCATGGTTATGTGGGTGAGGCTCCCAGGCGAAACTCAGGACTTTTATGGGATTGTTATTGATAAGATCAGCTTATTCATAAAGTCAAGGTCTAGTTTTTATTTTCACAGTTCCTAACTGGTTTGGGACAAGTTTTAAAACAATATGAAATCTAAAAAAATTGTGCAATAACCAGCCTAACAGAAGCAGATGTTAGGTTTTTACATCGAGGGTGTCACCTGTGGAGGTACTGAATCTTAATGTGATGTTTGGGGACTGTTCATTGATACGAGTTACTGGAGATCCGCTAACTCTGATTGCACGTCATGCTATGAACCTTTGTTAAGGATGAATTTAACTAAAGCTATGTAACAAAAGGCTGTAAGCAATAGACGCTCCGAAGTGCTGAGGGTTCGAGAGAATCACCACTTATAGTGATGTTGGCCAGACAGCTCTACACTGTAAACCTCAGCCCGCGGTGCTGAATCATTTCCTTCTAAGATGAATTGTAGCATCAAGCTGCCATTGTAAGAAAGGGCATAATACAAACATTACTGCATGAATTTTCAAATTGTTCTGTTCCTGTTGCTTAGGGTGGATCTGGCATATCTCTTGGATGACTTTAGACAAGGAGAACGCGACATGGACTGGGGCTGTGATAAGGTAAGAAAATGACAGGTCAATCGCTCAACTATTCAATTGTTTTATTGTGATGGCAGTCCTTACCCATGCAAATGAAGATGTAATATGTGTCTGTAAACTAAAGACCGTCTATACCGAGAAACTACAAAAATAACATGAGAAACAAGCCAAAATTTAAACAATGAGGAAACCATTGATAACACAGACAGGCTTCCACCAAAAAACGAAACAATTCAGACAATGGAAGGAGAGACATCAGTGGATTCGTGTGTCTAATCTGGGGTACCGGAGCTTCTGGGAAGCCCACCCCAATTGGATGTTGATACACCAGGCCAGATGTGGTCTCCAGGGTGATTTTTCTTTTAAGCTAGCAGCACCATGACCCAAATGTTGCTCAGCGTTCTGCCCCAGCGGGTTCAGAATCCATTCTTGGTTCTATGCATTGGAGATGTTGGTGCTGGAATCTCAATGTGTCCTGAGAACTTACTCTGTGCACAAAGTGACTGCCTTTGCTGTTCATTCCCATCGATTTTTTTTGAACATCTCATCTTGAGGAAGAAGTTCCCGCCCTCACCCCATGATTTTGCAAGCTCATTTGCATATTTATTTACGAGCTTCACTTGTTTCCACCCATGGTGTTAATAAGGACCTTGTGGCCTATTGCTGCTTTTATTTGATGGATAAGCACATAATCATCTTCAAAAAACATCTTTATCTTGCTGAAATTTGTAAGGTAGGATTGGCAGTCTTTGAATACAGAATAAATCAGTCTTCAGTTGTACAAAGAACTAGAAACTGCTCCCTCCAGTGACATTTTTATGTCTGAAATATACTCATGTTTTAGTCATTGATGCCTAGAACAGGTAGGTTTAGGTGTGCTAATCATGGTGAATTAATCAGTGCTATCACACCCACCAGACACTGTGTCCAAATGCATCAACATTACAGTAACACTCAAACGAACAAGACGGATCTCCAGCATGATAGGCCGTCACTAACGGAGACCTATTTAAAGATGTACATGTATTTTGTGCTGGAAAAATTAAGCTTGATAATTATGGCTAAAGTCGTTTATACGGGAGCAGGGGTTGTTAATTTATTTCCCAGTTTGACTCTTGGTCTGAACTGTTTCCCCTTTGCCATCGATAAGTCCAAAGCTGACGCGGGGCTATTATTTCGGGCTGGTGCGATATCTGGCCCTGAAATCTCCGCGATGATGGCAGGAAGAGGAACCCATGGTGCCCGCTTCAGCGCGACGTCCCGAACTGAATTACTCTGTATTACCGGGACAAAGTCACATGTGGGAGGCTGAGGTCGGCACAGCTCAGTCCAATGCCACAGAGCTCATTAGGAATTCCATTAAAAGCTTTATCCGGAAAAATGCAGCTGGAATATTTGCTTGTGGTGCCGCAGTTTCATGTAGAATACAATGGAATTACAGTCATCCCGTTCGCACATCTATCCCCCCCCACCTAGATTATGTAGCAGTTGCTATGGCATCGGCTTGCCAATGATAAAAGGGTTCTGATTTGCTGCCTATCTTTCTCTTTTCCCCACAGCGACTGGCCACTATTCCCACCATGTCTTGATGGCATAATCATCAAAAAAATAAAGGACCAAAAAAAGAATGGCAAGGC
>JAODJX010000007.1:5428529-5440916 GCA_026776945.1 Isichthys henryi
TTTGTCCTAAGGCCATCATCTGAGCCTCCTATCTGCGAAGGTCTGGGAGTGATCGCTGAGGTTAGTTTCAAGAGGCCCCCCCACATACACACACAGTGACACGGTTTAATATATTTAATAGAATTTAATCAGACCGTCTCAGAAGACAAAACGTATGGAATCGATATAACTTAAACGTGAATCTTTTTCACAGTGCACTCTTTCTTTGGGCGGCTATTAAAATTTAGGAAGCTTTCTGTCATTAAACTGGGGGGGGATACAAGTGGAAAATTAAATCCTGACGTTTATCACTCTTTACGAAAAGTTCAGTTACAATGAAGAGTCGTAGCTGCGTCACTTATATATTCGTACATGGCCGTATTTCCCAACTCCATTCAGACGGGAAAGAGAGAAATTCGCATTTCCGTGGAGGGACACGACGAGGACATGTTAAGTAGGCTACGTGCTATCAGCGTAATTAATACTGGAAGGATATTCTGAGCGATTATTGCCAAGTATTTTCTTTTCCCTCACATGTCATGAATGTGGCTTAAAAAGAAAATTGATTACAACGCCGTCCGTGGCCAATATTTGAAATAAAATATTTGAAATGAAATAATAGATCGCGAGGAACCTGAATTGAGGCACTTTTTTCAGTCAAAAATATAAACTGGTAAGCGAGTCATTATGGAGAAATAATAAAATGAAAACACTTTGTACTTTGTCTTGAACTGGTTTTAAAATGAAGACCACGTGGACCGGAATGAATTAAAGGCGACTGAAGTGCAAACACCATATAGTTTAATCCAGGTAAATAAGTACACGCCCAACTGAGAAATACGTCAAATCTTTATTAACATTTCACAGAATCCATGATGTGGTTTATGGGGAAAATGCACAATTAAGCATTTTTGGTAATAAATATCCATAAATGATGCCTGATCAAGCCATGCGAATTAATGGTTCATACATCAGAACTGTTGTCAGAATAAATGATAACGTTTCTGTTGAGCATTAACTGGAATCGTGACAATTAAGTGTAAGATGTTGTAACGGCTGTATTGAATAAGCGGGGCATCCAGTGACGTCGCTTTGCCCCTCGGCTACGGAGATCGCTTTTCCCTGGGGGCTACCTGCTTGTCCACTTCTGACCACTGAGGGGGGAAACAATGACAGAAGAGCCCGGGTGAGGATCAGGGCACAGACCGGGTTCATACTGCCATGGAAAACGCCCATCCTCTTCTGCTGGTCAAACCATTTTCTGAGAGACAAAACAAACGGCATCACACAAAGCAAATCACGTGATGCAGCCGATACACAGTCACACACATGTATCGCTGCAGTTATATGATGACAAGCATCAGGAAGGATAAACCTGCTCTTTCATATCTGGGTGGTTTGGGGACCAAATCCCAGCAGGGTCACTTCTGTAGTACCCTTGAGCAAGAGGTTTAACCAGCATTCAAGCAATGAACAAGTCTGGGTAACAGGGGAAAAAACTACTGTGCCACTTTGGTTAAGATGTGACCCAGTAACCAAGTGTGACTATTAATAGAACTGCTAGTAATATTTAATAATGTTTAATAGATTTTAACTAATTATCTTTTGGAAAGGTGTAACAAATAAGCTGCATTTCTAATTTACTAATAAACAATAGGAATATAAATTCAACATTCTTAGAAGATGCTTACGTTAATGCATGTTTTTTTCCCTTTATGTAAGAACATGCAACTAATCATCACCTTTAAGACATTGAAAATTCTCCTGCATATTCAGATTTTTGCGCACATTGGGATAGAATTAGAGTCATTGATATTTTAACCAAAAAATGTTGTAGCTATGAAAAAAAGAATTTTAGAATCATGGCTGCTTATTCCGCCCCTTAACGCATGAAACAATCGCAGACAATGTATCACAATGAGGGGAATGTGAAATGCTGGAGTGATGCTCGGAATGTGAGAGAAACCTGTTGGCTGGCTCGAACGGACAAGAGCCAATGATCTTGATAGTCCCTTGAGGAAAATTTAGAGAAGCTATTAGGCTACGGGGTCAGAGGTCAGGAATGGGGTTAAAGAGGACGCCCCGCTATTCCCAAATGGCCAGTAGGGCAGAGCTGCGTAAACGGAGTGTACACTAGCGTGAACAACATTTTTGTCATGTTCTGCCCATACCCCCCCCCCCCCCCCAACACACACGCACACACAGAGAATTTTTTTCTGTCCAGAAACTCAGAAAATACCACAGTAATGCAAGAGTTTGCGGAGAATAGATTACGGATAGATATTCTAAACATTGTGATCTGCTGAACTGATGATTATAACTGATGATTATAACAACAAGAGCAATAATGTAACATCTAACACAATTTAATATATTGTGATTCAAATCAGAATTTAATTCCCTAATTTAATCACAATCACAGTCCTTTCAGGAAGAGGTAGTACCTGAAAATGGAGGTGGGGGAGTTCTGTTTCATATAGAAGGAGGCTTTTTATTCTTGGGATGCAGCAGAAGAAATTCACAGCTTCTGAAAAGAGGGGTTGTGATCCCCATCTCCTGCTCTCGGTATCATGTTTCGGAAATGGACAGGCATGTCAGTGCAGCCGCAGCCCCGGCTGTGAGGGAAGCATGTGTCTCAGGGAGCCGCAGACAGGGCAGGCAGTGCACACACAGCTGACTGCAGGTGTTTGGTCACATGACTGTGGCTGACAGTTCATATGAATTCATTAATTCTATGAAGATTTTCTGCTTGTCATAAGGAAATAAATGGGCCCTTTTGTGCCGTGCATCAGCCAGGGTCCGCGTGCTTATAAACACAGAGAAATTAATCTTTAGGCTATAGCAGTGGGGGAACAAAGCTACTTTTTAACGTACTGTTCCACTGTGTAAATAAATAAAACAGCACATTACGCATTCTTCCTTTCGGTGCCTCGCCTGTTCTGCTGTTAAAAGCAAACTGAGTAGAGACACTGAAATACTGACAGATGTGTAATGTAATAAGCTGTAATTTGTAACTAATTCTGTGCTGGAAGCAGGAAATTCCAATTTTTCAGTGTAGCACATTGGAAGCTGAAAATTTCAAGGGACAAAAACTAAGTATAACCGCATATGCTTGATAAATTTCAAACCATCTTTCTAATATTCTCTAGATATTCACAATTGCTTTGATTTTATATAGTTGCAGTTTTATAGTAAATTATCCGAGTCTTAAAAATAAAAAGCATTTGCCGTGAGTCAGTGTACAAGTGATCCATGAATAACAGGACTTTGTCCCTTTCGGTTCAGCCTGTCAGCTTGAAAATGGTACTGAAACCTACTCGTCTTGAAATTCACCTGTAACTGTGATTATCTTAAATTAAGTCCAGGTATCACCCTAATTGTAACATTTTTTCTCTTTCCTCTTTTCAGACAGGTATAACTTGCTTAAACTCCACAAGGCTCTTTGCATGTACTTGCAAGATATATGGTCATGGAAGATTCTGGGTCCTCATACCGGGTTTATATTTTCTTTTTTGTATTCGATCTCACTTTAATTGAGAAATGTCACTCAAGTAGCAGGAAGACGCTGGCTTCGAACTGGCAGTGAAACTCAGTGAGCTCAAACGCGACACTCCTGACCAAAACACAATCGCGTGTCTCACGAACTAGAAACTGAAAAAGTAGAGACCGCATTAAAGGAAAAAAAAACAAGGACTCTACAGCCGTCATTATGCTACCTCGCTGAATTAAAAGCAGGCAGACTGCAATTAGGCACAGAGCTTCCTCTCCTTGCAGAGCCGCTCAGATTATTGCAGAATCATTTATATCTTCCAAACCAGTAAGCATGTGGGCCTGTATTATATGTTAGCATAAGAATAGAATCGGACCCTGTGAACTTCCCCGACCTATTGACCCTACTCCCGGCAAATGAATAGCACCACTTTCAGGCTCCCAGCCCTCTCCAACAAGCTTGAACCATGCTTAAATTCCTAATCATGGTAATTTAATATATCTAAAGCCCCTGCCTGCTTTAGTTTAGCTCCTCTATAGTTTGTTTTAGGCATTCACTTCTTCTTACCCCATCATTACAACTCCTTATTTGGCAAATTTAAGGGGCTGCTATGAGACTACATGTTCCTTTTCACCATCTAAATAAGCTGTGCTTCCATATAATTAGAGCGGTTTTCCCAACTATTGAGTCCTTTCAAACGGCCGAAACAAAAAGTGGAAAACTCACCGGGGTCGGGCTCAGGCAGAACCGTTCACAGAACCTCGGGACATGCAAACACGGGTTTGTGGTTCGGCTTGGGTTTGCGAACTGTCGAGGAGAGGATGGAAAACGACGAGGGAAAAAAAAATAGTTTCGCATGGAATTCAGTCCTATTCAAAATAATTCAAGTGCTATTTATCGTTTCCGCAATGTAAATAAATATAATAACATAAATGCAGAGTGAAAAATAATATTATTAGCATTGTGCTAGGGATAATCTTCCCCCAATGAGAGTTTGAAATAATATCATGCAGGTTTATGCGATTTAAATGAAGGCAAGTTACAATTCTTCTTCAGCTATTTTGTTATGTCATATCGTAAAACGTGGTAACATAAAAAAAAAAAAAAGTATTCGAATGAAATTGTTGGTGGTACGTTAATATGACAAGCAACGTTGTATAAGTTCTATTAGACCGCTTTTATATACGGAAATGCAGCTGACATAACGGAATAAAACGAGTGTGTGTGAACAGTCAGACAAACGCTAGTTAATCTGTATAGAACACAGGGGAAAATGCGACCCCTTCAGGCAAAGAAGTGCTTCACATTTTCTAAACTTACTCAAGTTTGCGTGTGTAATAGGAACAAACGAACGCAACCAGCAAGAACTGATGGACATCTTAAATGTGCTAAATGGGGAACAGGCAGTAGAAGAAGGAATTAAAAAATATATGGGGCGTTTCTCCATAAGAAAAATCACGTCAGCCATGACTGAAGGTGTCGTGAAATAGCCCGATCACTACAATATGAATTTAAATTCTCACTATAACCTCAAAGTTAGTAAGTACATGCATAATTATATTTCAGTTATCTATGCGAAGGACTATGTACGATACCAAAGACTCGACTGAAACGACAGTGATTGCGCTCAATAGGCATGTAAAGCTCATGTTGTTGTGGAAAATCAAGCGTCATCAGCGAGTGAACCTATTATAGAATGCTTCACTAGAGACTCCGTAATCAAGAAGCAGTATAATATTTGTTTTGGATTTGATTGATTAAATGTATTACTGTTGCAGCCAAAATAATTGAAAGGGTGTCAGTAGTCTATCATCTTGTCGTGTATGCGCGCATGCGCGTTTCCCTATAAGCCAATGCGCTTTAAATCCTCCTTTGCGCATGCATTTAAGTGGGAAATACTCGACGAGTACGTGAGTGAGCAGTGTGACGAGTAGAAAAAGCCATCTGCCGAAGTCTGTAGTCTTTACAAGCTATGGTTGAACGAGAAATCCATTGTGAGACGATACGCAGCCAACATAGCCATTGTAGTGCTGAAAGGACAGCGCATAAATGCGCGTGCAAATTCCCCCATAATCGACGCAACTTTTTCCGGTTAAAGAATTAAACTCCAGAGCAGAATAATATACAGTGAACCGACATCTGCATTTGGCCCAGTGCGGATTTTTCGACTAAGGCAGATTTTACAGTAGCATATTGTACGCAATGCATCACGTTAGTTTAAAGATGTTTTCTGTTTATTTTGCACCCGTATATTCTCCTAGATGATTTAATTTTTATGCAAAACTAGCGACAAAGTGTAGCTTATGCTTTCCTGATAATTGTTGTATCACAAACCCTGGGGTCATTATACTGCTATTTAAATTTATATGATGTACTTGCAAATAAAGTAAAATCCAGAAAATTTACCTTTGTAGTCAAAGAGGTTGCGTCATAACAAAAAGAGTATATATTTTATTTTATATTGCTGAACTCAGACGTTTGTGGTTCCTCCTTGACAGACAGACAGCTCATTTATTGGTTGTTAAAATACCGAACCGCTTCTCCGCTCATCTGCATGTAGAGCATTTCAGAATGTCAGAATCAGAACAAAGGCTTCCATGCATCTTCGGCACTTTGCAGTCTCAGGCCATGTCCGCGCCGTCAACAGACAGTCGCTCTGCTTCCTCACGTGAGTTATTTAAAAAAAAAAAAAAAGCTTTATGCTTCTACTCCTCTGTTTACCACACTGTTCAATCCACTTTAAAGCATAATTGCTCGCTCGACAACGCTGGGTATAATGGTAATGTACTGTTGGCACGTTTCAGGTGCAACATTTGGCTCCTTTCCATGACTAATAGCTTCCCCCTTCCTTGCAGACGACTCCATAATGTTTGCCGCCTGTGATGTATGCAATGTCATTACCTATTATGGCCTTAATGATTCACCCCAAAGGGGACCCAGCTTACATCCATTCAATTAATTCATAATATAAGGTAATCAAATAATCCCTCTCTCTCCACGTGGACAAATTCAAAATAAATAAATAAAATATGTTGTTGACACTATATATATATACACACACACACACACATGCGCAAATGCTTTTTAAGCAAACGTAATAGTGCAGCTACATTATATCAAATAAAATCTTATACTGCTGGTAAAATTTAAACTTTTGTTTTCAAGAGTTATAAAATACTCATTTGTTAAATCTAGCATATTAGAAAGGTGATGTTGTTGTTATTGTGAGTGAGTTGCCCACTGCTGTAGGATCAAGTGTCCTGGGAACCTCATTAATATGATGGATTTTATATCAGAATATTGTTTCACAGTTAGAGACATTCGGATCATGTCAAAACAAGATGATCCACCATGTCCGCGGCTTGGACTTTATTTTAGTAACATTCAAGCGCGGTTCAACACAATGGAATAATCTTGATATTTTCATGTCGGTTAATCTGTCGTTGGATTTTATGTTCTCATACTGCGATAGACTCCTTAAAACCAAAAGCCAAAGTTATTAACCTTCAGTAGCGTTCCATTCATCCACAAACACCACGTTAACATTTTACCAGAACGTGATGTCCGCGATTGCTATAAGCTATTGTTTAAACTATTTTTATTACACGCAGATTTTCCACCAATATAATTATGTTGAGAGAAAATGAAAGTGATGGTCAAATACTGCAAAAAGTTAATTAATATTAATATTAAAGTTAATGAAAAACTTCGTTAATATATGGTTCTGTTTAAACACGTAGCCTAGATATATTTAAACGTGTATCGATATGTGGATTATCTGATGTATTTATTATTAATATTAATCGTATTTATACGTTTTACGTATACTAATGGAATGGTTTATATAATAGGATAAATATATTAACATTGATAAAAGTAACAAAAGGATTAAAAGCGAATTAATAAAACTGCTGACTGGAATATGTTAAATTGTGTTTTTAAAGTTGTCGCATTATTCAAAGACGCTGTGTATGCTTCGAACGAATCTGTTTCCTTTAATAATACATCACTGGAACAGTGTAGTTCTCCGGAGATTAAACAGCAGGTTGGTGTTACATTTGGGAGTGGTACTTGCTAGGCAGGCGGGAGTTCGAGGTTAGCTTATCGGTCTTGTGGGTTGAAGAGGCGCTGTCCTGCACACTGCGGTGCTGAACCGAATCACCGTCCACTTGTAGCGCTGTGGGTCATTCACTTCGTATTTGCACGCTTTTGTTAGTTAAAATAATGTTATAATCAATGGCCTATATCGCTTTACATTGCTACAAAAATGTAATAGTTCAGTTATGTGGAATCATTAAATGGGAGGCTTTGAATGGCTAAATCAGACTTGCTTTCTTTTTCACAAATGTCCTCGCTTTTAAAGAAGTATTAATAGTGTAATGGAACGCTTGGGAATTTCGATTAACTGACGTTCAACAATTATTTTAGGGCGAGTAAAATTAATTAAAGGAAATGTTTGCTTTGCCATTGAGGATTCCTACAATACGAGGACGTGTTAAAACGACATGCGGACATAGCAGTAAAATAATTAACAAAACATATTTTTTTGTTTTTTAATTTTTTATTTAGAGATGATATTCTTTTTTTCTTATCTCCAATCATATTATATAACTGACATAAAATCGTAATTTCATTAAGGTACATGCATTTTTTAAAATTGTAAGCTCATTTTATTTACTAAAATATTTAACTTGTAAGGGTGCAAGAATACGCAGCTAAATAGGCAATCCTTAATGACTGAGCCAGCATTACGCAATACACTGTTAATAAGAAAGTATTTAGGTATCTTAAAAAACATTTGGAAAAAAAGAAATTCAGACACCTCTCATATGAATTTACACATAGTCGTCACGTGAGTTTTTAAAGTGATTTTCAGATTGCCGCTCATAAAAACACAATCGCGCTGTTACTTTAAATATACAGGCTCGGCTCTTCATAGGATGTGTGCGCTGTTGTTCGTGACCAGCACGGCGTCATTACTAATGTACTGAAACGCTGTGTGACTCCTTCTTGCTAATTACAATTGGCGGCTTTAGCAAATCACCTTGGCAACAATTAAGGGGCATTATGTAGGAAAAAAGTCAGAACGGTATTCCTTTGTGCGTCAATAACATTTTCTTACTCTTACTGTGATATCCACAAACACCGTGAAAAATTGATCATGTTGTTGTTCTGATAGTGGTGCAGCGTTTTACTGTAAGTTGTCGTCATATTTAGCTAAATCAGCAATAAAACCTGAAAGTAGGCTGAGTCTGCCATTAGTTTCTAAACGTGACTTGACTGTGAATAACTGAACTTTTCACAACAGGAGAAACAATTAGCCTGCGACATAATTTTGCTAAACAGTTTAAAATGACAGTAAATGTGTTTTTTTTTCAAAGTTTAGAATACGAGGCTACTAAGTCAACGAAAGGTGAAATATCTTTTAAGCTGAAAGGTTTCTGTGGAACATTCTGGTATTTCACCAAGAATGTCAGACCCCATGCGGTGCTATTTATCTGAAACCATGCACACACATGCAGAAAGCCAAAGAAATGCATGTCTTTCTATCTCAAAATGACAGATTTATAGCTCCAAATGGATTTCCTCGATTTCTTTTCAACGTTTACCTGTGTAGTCCACCGATTTTTTTTTTTGTTAAAATGGCGTTTAGTCGGATTGAACACCTTGGGTTAAGGTGTAGCGGCACGTCATGTCTCTCTGCACGGTAAAAGTCAGGAAACCCTGGGCGTGCGTCCTCCATCACAGGCGGAGACAACAGGGCTGCCCTTCCGGAATGTGTGGGACACGGTAATTGAGCGTAAAGTACCCCGAAAGTTAAGTTTTTTTGTAGGAGGTTGTAGATAGATGAGAAACCGCAATAATAATAATAATAATAATTAGAAAATATTGGCTGCCATTCTGTACACTGTCATATTATTGGTGTTTCCTTGAATACTTTCCAGGCTCATGTCTATCCTACAATGGGTAAGAGTAAATGGATGGATGGATGGATTTAAAAGCCGGGACTAAAACTCATAAATTAAAAACTAACAGACATGGCTAACAATAACTGAAATATTTGTTGCGTTTCCTTTAAAATGTGTATTTCTCTGAATACTTCAGGTTGAGTATTTTTTTGAAATGTTTACAAGGTGTGAATATTCACTTACGGTAGAAGTCATATCAAATCTAATGAGCCCCCATTTCACATGTATGACCAACATCCTTCCTACCAAGAACTAGGAATGATATTTAAAATAGTGGATCTCAAGGTTACTTTCACGTGATCGTAGCGTAATATTTTAATAAGTAATAAAAATCGTAATAATAAAAATAATGCATAGGAAATTCATTAATTGTGACGTCATTCTGGTATTGCAGCGTTCACAATGCAAAGCATTCGCACAACTTCCTGATGTTTGAATGAGCAGAAACGATTACCTCACTGTCAAATTTATACTGAAAACACTCCAAGTTACTCAGCAATATACATTAAATGATCCAAAAAAAAAACGCAATAATTTTCATAATCAGAAAATATGACTGTACCCTTAAATAGAGTTTTGAGGTAAATTTAATTATGCGTAACAAATTCATTGAACAGTTATGATTGTCTAAATACTGAACGCAGTTTTTGGTTCAGCTGTGCTGCGAAAAGGATGAGAAATGTTAGCTGTCCAAGGATGATAGGACCACTGGTTGTGTTACTGAGTTGCCACTACACTACAGATGGTATAAATCACAGTGTGTCCTGACCACAGCGACACAACGCCCTGGCAAATATTTAGCCTTGTGTACAAACTCTGCGTTTAGTTAACAGCAGAATGCGTGCTATTATTTTATTTTGTGTGTGTGCCCATTAAGAATTTTTTGATTTGTCACTGGAGTGAATGTAGATGGAGTCACACAGTAACGGGCATTGTCTTGATGTCCATCACAGTCGTACAGCGATTCAGCAGTGCCTTTCTGAGCCTGCATCAGGAGCCGCACTTCCCCAGAATACTAATGCACCCCTCTGGCCGTCTCTCGGGCCGTCTCTTGGGCCATCTCTCCGGCCTTCTTTTGGGCAGTCTCTCCGGCCGTCTCTTCGGGCGTCTCTCCGGCAGTCTCTCCGGCAGTCTCTCCGGCCGTCTCTCCGGGCGTCTCTCCGGCAGTGTCTCCGGCCATCTCTCCGGCAGTCTCTCCGGCAGTCTCTCCGGCTGTCTCTCGGGCCGTCTCTCCAGCAGTCTCTTCGGCCGTTTCTCCAGTCGTCTCTCGGGCCATCTCGCTGGCCATCTCTCCGGCAGTCTCTCCGGCAGTGTCTCCGGCCATCTCTTCGGCAGTGTCTCTGGCTGTCTCTCTGGCCACTTCTCGGGCCATCTCTTCGGCAGTCTCTCTGGCCGTCTCTCCGGCCGTCTCTTGGGCCGTCTCTCCGGCAGTCTCTCCGGCAGTCTCTCCGGCAGTCTCTCCGGCCGTCTCTCGGGCCGTCTCTCCGGCAGTCTCTTTGGCCATCTCTCCAGTCGTCTCTCGGGCCGTCTCGCTGGCCATCTCTTCGGCAGTGTCTCTGGCTGTCTCTCTGGCCACTTCTCGGGCCATCTCTTCGGCAGTCTCTCCGGCCGTCTCTCCGGCCGTCTCTTGGGCCGTCTCTCCGGCAGTCTCTCCGGCAGTCTCTCCGGCTGTCTCTCCGGCCGTTTCTCTGGCCATCTCTCTGACTCTCTGAGAGCACCATGTTTATGACACATTTTCTGACCTCATTTTTTCATTTTTAAATGTTTGTTTATTTGTTTATTTTGTAGAGGAACAAAAATAGGTGCGTTAAAATTGCATATATTCCTGCAAGAAAGCTGTATAAACATTGCCCCATTTTGGTAAGGGTGCCAGTTGTCCTGGTCTGAGGTGCTTTGCTCAGATACCAGGCCTTAAAGACCCAGCCCCCCAAAGACACAAAAGCCTCCAAAAGGCCCAGTGTTCAGTTCTGGCAGTATGCTCAGCTCTGGAGTTATTAAAATGAGAACGTTTCCATGTTTCTGATACCAATAAACGATCCATCAGATAATAAATACAACATGTATATACAGTTACTGAAAAATCAGCTATATCAAAATCCAATGATTGCAGCATTTTAGGGCTAAATATTTTGCCATCATTGATAAAAACCCCCCAGTCAGGGTTGAATAGCTTTCACTGAACAGCAATGAAAACAAAAACATCCATTACAGCAATAATAATAATAATAATGTTCTCATTATTATCAACAGACTTCTGGTCTGTACGTTGATTGACTTCTGGTCATAACGTTTTTACTGAATATTTTTGCCCGATACAGGATAGAATCTCTGATCATAAGTTCTAGCAAATAAGCCCTGAAATGGAAAAATATCTCCAAAACCATAATTAAATCAAACATTCCTCTTTACTGTCCAGCCTATAGAGAACCGAATCTTACTGCTCACTGATTTTGTTTTTGTATGATGCTTTAGACAAAAGCTAGATAAATAAACGGAAATGAAATGCAGACAGAAACAAAAACAGACGAATCATTTATTTAACTGCTGTGAGTTTTGTCTTTATGCTTTTCATATGCAATATAGAATTTATATTTAACTTATATATTAGTGTCTAAAGAAAAAAATAGGTTAATATATGTTATTTGTATAAGTGTTACTAAAATGGTGACAAAATGCACAACACAACAAATACAACAAACGTACATAATGACCAGGGAATCAGAACCTTTGCTCGTTTAGTGCAGAAAATCCGATCAGTTTACACTGCAAAATAATATTTCATGAAGTAAGTCCCAGAAACAATCTTAGGCAAAATCATTTTACTTCAGAGAAAAATTATTGCATAATTATAGTGAAATTAACTTATGTTTTAAAATGTACACTGGAAATGTACACTGGAAATGTACACTGGAAAGATGCTAAGCTAGGGTAGAGAAACTAAGAAAATTC
>JAODJX010000007.1:5441016-5452526 GCA_026776945.1 Isichthys henryi
AAATGTACACTGGAAATGTACACTGGAAATGTACACTGGAAAGATGCTAAGCTAGGGTAGAGAAACTAAGAAAATTCAATTAAAAATTCAGTGAACAAAACAGTGTCATTTTGTTCTGGTTATTATAGGAAATACGTTGTGGCTGATAAGTTTGTGAGTATCTAATTAAAAGCTTAACATGGCTGCGTTTACACAGTGAGGACATGGTGCCCTTTCAATTTATAGCTGTTATTGCTGTTTCTTCGGTTTCTAACGTGGAATAGTTTTGTGGAAATAGCTAATGTTTTTTTTATTGTATTCGTAAATTGTTGTTATGACACGACATCCACTTTCTTTCCAAACTTTTCAATAAACACGTTGATTTTACGTAGATGCTGTGGGGCGGCTTCAGGAGGAGGTCTAGTTCGCACATGGACACATGCAGTTAAAGGAGGGAATAGTTCTCTCTCAATTCACCAGCCACCACAATTTTGGCTAAATGTGTAAAACTAAGGAGGTCACAAAGCTACACGCAAGGCCAAGCAAAGTACTGCAAAAATAATTGTCTACATCTTAGTATTTTGAGGCAATTTTTAAATGTCTTTGTAATTTAAAAATGTCCATTTTTGTGCCCTGGTCTTTTATTTTAGGACTTTCGTTTTAGATGCTACGCTTGTTTGCAATTAATTCTTAATGTCTTTTCATTCTAAACTTAATTCTAACCTGAAATCTTACGCTCCTGTAAAGGTGTATGTTTGCAAGATAAGGGTTATGGGTTCAAATCCCAGGGAGCACACATTGCCTCTATTCTTCAGTCACTTTGAATAAAAACATCAGATAAATGTAAACAAATCACGCTTTTGTTTTTGTTTAGGTCCCCCAGCTGAACGTTGTGTTTATGGCGGGTTATACAGCAGACCAACCAGAAAGCTCCCTTCAGACTTCAGAAGCCAGACAGCGACGCTGCTCACATCGAGTAATAGAATGACGGCTGACTCACCATCAACACAGAAGACTACCATCAAAAAGAAGACTATAATCAAATATACCATCTATCATCTAATATAAGACCTCTAATATTTAAATAAAAAAAAACCAATGCCTATGTAAAATGGTGCATGACAGCTTGTGTTATGTAAATGATTGTGACTAAACACTGCTGTTGTAAATATAACTGTACAATAAAACACAGCTTTACAGTACAGTTCCTTGACTTTTCTTATGTCACGTTTGATTGGCTGACAAACATACCCATGTCTTCAAACGTCTTGTACCTACAAAGAGAAATTCAGATTGTCAGCTATGTAATTTTATCAGCAACATACATATTAAAACAGCTGGTATATCATAACTTACTATTTCTGTGTTGCATTCTCCAATAAAGATGTATGACAATCAAACAAGCCCCTCCCATCATTTTTTAGCCACTGAACTACGATATTTCATATTATAAATGAACTTATCATGCAAACAAAATTTGGCAACATTACTTGAGGGGGCAAAAGTAACTTAAAAACTCATTTACTACTCAAGTGTTAAACATGAAGGAAATATAGCAACTGAAAATACAGGAAATACATGAATTGTTATGACTGATTAATGACAAACAAAAACGGAACTGACACGTAACATAACAGTGTATTACTACATTGTGTCTGCCCCCTCAATAAAGTGTTAGCCAAAATTTTACACAAGAATCATGTTGTGTACACCATGCCTATCCCGGCTACTCAGAAACCATTCAGTGTGCAGCACTGGATCACTGCCGAGGCTCGGAGAGGGGGTTCCGATACCCAGGGGGGGTTGCTAAAGATTTTGGGCCCCATGAAGGCACATCATATTGGCCCCCCAGTCCAGACCAATCCAGTTATTTTCCAAATCTTCTAGGCTTCCTCTCATGCAGGGGCCCTTGGAATCATTCTGACTTTCCCCCGTGTTACGCCCCCCCGCCGATACCTCAATGCCCCCGCAGCTGTCATCTCTGGCTCCTTTTAATCAGTGTTAGAAGTAGGCAGGGGGGCAGTTTCAGCTGTTTTTCACTTCACAGAAAAACAAAAGACGTTTTGCGTTCAGTATTACGATCAATGCTTCCTGTCTCGTGCAGCCTAAGCCGAGACAAGAAGTAAGCTGGCTGTTTCTGAATGCCTACTATGTATCCTGGTCGGTGGATTAAAACTGTTAAAAATCCTCCACAAACATTTCATCTTGAGCGTTTGAAATTCCTCATCGCGGTATTTTTTTCATTTAATAAACATTCTGGTAACGAGTAATATTACAAAGCCCACAGATTACAGGCAAGCGACAAATAAACAATTGGCTATATCGATACTGGGATTTCCACACTCTCCAGTCAGATTCCCAAAATGGGGGAGTGGGAGTTATTACATAATGGCTCTGTGTTCCAGAAAGCATGCGACACAGCAGGCATGCAGCTCCGAGTCAAATGCAAGTCGGAGTGTCATTCTGCATCTTTGTCTGCCTCGCCCTTTATGGAAAGATCTTATGGAAAGATCCTTCATTCCTGCACCAACAAGGAACATTTTGTCTTGAGAGTATTAACATTTAATGTGAATATGAAGTAAAACAACCAGATTATTTTTGCTTATATATTTAGACACCAGTATAATCCTTGTTTGTTCATTCATTCATTCATTCATTCATTCATTCATTCATTTCCACACCAAAATCTTTGCACCAATTTTAAGTTTTTTAATTCAGAATGTAAAATTCACAAATATTCTTCTTTCACGGTTGTTCTTCAGAATATCGTAAATATTTCAGTAAAAATTGAGTATTTCTCTGCATAACAGTAAAAAGCCTCATTATTAACCTGCATCTTTCTGGATTTCTTCTTGTGCCAGTGATTTAAATGCGGGTCTTTCAGGGTTAACAGGTATGTGAAGAGGCCATAACCACACTGCTTTGGAGACAGTGTGGAGACCCAGTTCATCTCACAAGGCTTCGCACGTGAATCAACTACTGTGGAATAGCACAAAAAAAGTAAAGAGAACACTGACCCAGCCCTCTTTGGGCCAGACCCACTCTGATCATTCATTTGATAATAGCTACACAGGGCAGGTGACGCATCATGCGATTGGCTGGGGCCCGTCTGTGACACGGGCCCCTATAATGTTCTCTCAACTTCAGTTCTGTTTAACATGAATGAGTCTAAGCATAAACTCAGAACTGAGGACTTATGTGTGATTGCAAAGCCTGCGAAGATCATTAGAAAAAGAGAGAAACTAGTGTATAGAGCTGGATCAAATTATATCTGAATTTTATGGCAACATTTATATATCTGATTAATTCTCAGTGCCATGAAGCAATGAGACCAAGCCTTGCCTGTGCTGACCATTTACACCTGGACTAGACCAAGATAAAAACCATGCTGAGGTCCTTCCACTGAGGGAGAAGATTGAAGAAAATGTTGTGGTGTTCAGACACAGTCCCTGTTTATGAAGCGAGCTCTTCATCTATTACATTCAGGTTGTTGAGAAACAAGGTAAGACCAGGCAGGTAAAACCTGCTCCTACTAAGGTCGGGAACTAGAGGTGAAGCTGGTACCGAGGACAGCCATTCTGAGCCTTCTTAGTTTACGTAAATATCACTGCGTAGCCACCAATCACACTGACGGCAAAGCAAAGAATAAAAAAAAAACTAATAAAATACTCTTTTTTCTGAGAAGTTTATGTGCAGTTAACATGTGATACAGGGAATGGGGAAACCATGTTCGCTGACTAGTATAGTGTGAGATCCGGACATTTTGTATGAAAACGGCTGACAAGTTTCTTTATTCCTGCAGCTATGACATAGAATCCAATCGTGTAAAATTGCAGCTCAAAACGTCACCAATTAATGATGTAAAAATACGATAAGATCAAACTCAAGGCCTTCAGATTGTCCGCCAGCAGTAAATAATTAGAGTCTGCTGTAGATTTCGAATCTCGGGCGCCGGATGCCACACCAGAGGGAGGGAGCCGTCATTTTCAGGCGAACGGTGCTGCGACTCTGTGGCGCCATCTGGCGGCACATCCTCATTCCTGTTTGACTGCTACGCTTTGATCAGGAGCTCCGTCACCTCTCCTTGTCACAGCACCGGCCGGCACACACGGCCCAGCTGATACACACGACATGCCGTCTGTGAAAACAGAAGCTGTATGCCAGCACCCAGACCAGGCTCCGCAACATCAACTGGTGAAATCGCCATGGCAATATAACTCCTCCATACTTCCATACTGCAGTTCCACCACTGATGCCTGCAGCACATGGGATGACGGTAGACAATGTAACATGAACTTAAACATATGTAAGACATGTAGCATGAAAAGCTCTAATAATGTTATCTTTTCATGGGAAGCGGATTTAAAAGTCTGCATCAGCCTAGCAGGTGAATGATAGGTGTCCATTTAGCTCCACGTGTGTGGCGTAATGTTCAATGACTGAATGAGTATCCTTAACAGATCTTTACCTTAATTTCACCTTTTTTACCAAGTAATTGAGATGTACTTCCTTCCACTACAGCAATCTCGCCTATCATTTTTATCACGGCGCCAGATAACCTTACAGCAGAGAACTGCTCAATTAAGGCAATAAACCGGACAGGACAAAGACCATCTCAGATCCAAATTTAATGTCAACTATGATTTGTTTGACACCATAGACAAGCCCAATATTTGCCCGATTTCCCATTTCTGATATGACTCTATTTTTGCTAGCATAATTTAATATTGCTCAAGTAATAGAACTGAATTCCAAGTTTATTGTCAACAACGTTATGTTCTTTATTGAATCGTCGCAGGTAAACACGAAGCAGCACAAAGGCGTACACTTCTAAATGGAGACCTGAACATCGTGTGTCCCAAAGAAGGGACTCTAGCTTGGGGCGGAGCCTAGAACTCTGGACAAACTGGAGAGTGTTCCCGCCCGTCCGTGGAACAGGGAACCAACTCTTCTGCGTGAATGTGGGGCAGCGACTCTTAACGATTTGGTCCCTGGCAAACTGACAAAATTACAGTTCTGAGATCAGTTATAATCAAGCAACTTGCCACAGTAAAGTCGTAATTTTTTGACGCGTCAAATAGGTATCTGGTTTTCATTTTCTCACCCACCTCAAAAGGCTATCGCTTTAAAACGCGTACGACTTTAAAGCTTTCAAAGCAGCCCCGTCATCAGTTCTCTTCCTTGTAATACACATGCGGAAAAGAGAACCTACGATCAACCAATATTGGCAAATCAACATAAAATAAATAAATTCCACGATTGTCCTTACAAAATATTGTAAATTTAATGCAGGCACTAATATCAAAAATAATATCATGTAAAAAATATTATCAATGTTGAAACAGCTTCACAGAATTTGGCACCTTACAGTCCTCGCATAAATGTAAGTAAGAGTTTTGCCCACATATATGGCACAAAGACGAGGTAATTTAGACTGCATGTTGGTTTCACAACTGCTTGTTAAATTTATGGAGAGTTTATAACAGTGCGGCCTTAGCTGGAAAGGTGTCCTGGATGGAAGAGCAGAGGTGCCGTTCCTATCTGTGGATGATGTTGCATGCTCCATTCATCCATTGGCCTCATCCCCAGACCACACTCGCCAAGGATTGTTCCGTTCAGGTGACGGAGGAAAGGGGAATCGCTCCTTGGTGAAAGAGTTTAAGAATCTTGAGATCTTGCTCACGATGAGACAGTAGGAGATTCACTGGTGAAGTGGATGGCTGCAGTGCTGCAGGTACTGAGAAAGTCTCCTGACAAGGCTATACTCCTGAGCTGTGAGTAATACTCAGGAGCTGTGAGTAATGACCAGAAGAGTAAGATCACAAGTGAAAAAAAAAATAAGGCAGATGTAAGGTTTCTTCACAGTGTTGATGGACTCATTCTCCATGACAAGGTGAGGAGCTCCTGAGGGACTTTCAGACTGAGAGAAATCAGCTGAGGTGGTTCCTTATACAGTATGAGAACCATCTGGCTGCTAGTCCCACAGGGCCCTGGGGAAGACTAAGGACACACTGGAAGGATTGCATCTCCCAGCTGCTTTGGGAATGTCTGGGAATCTCCTAGAACAAGCTGGAGTCTGTACCAACATGACCCTTACTGGGAGCAATGGGGTGAAGATGAGAATGACGGATATCTAGGAAAAAGAACCAAGCAGATTTCTAGTCTAAGGAGAACGACACCACCAACACCCTTTAGCCAAATCGCACAATTTTCTGTTGAACCTTTAACAATCAAAATGAATATATTTAATGTTTCAGACTGATGGCACGACCTTCGGAAAAGGAGTGAGGCCACGACAAGCAGCAATCCACACGACAATGAGAGCACTGTCGAGGCTTTTCCCAAGGCTTGATGATCCAAATTAAGGAATGACATCCAGGTCTTTCTCCAGCTCCACATGCGAAGCCAGAAAGGGGGAAATGTTGGGAGGGGAACGATGCTGAGGGGAAGCTGGCTGAGCTGGCGCCTTGGAGACGCTGCGCCTGACTCGCGGCCAGAGCAAACGGGTGCCACTGGGCATTGTGTGAGAAAACAAAAACACAAAATTTGGACATCGTGCTCCCTGCTACGTCCATTCTGGGCGCCCAATTAGCGCTTAATGTTTGGAGAAATCCCTGAACGCTTGCAATTATTTATTTGGGCTTTGATGTCGGGGGGCTCTGACCATCACATCTCACCGATCAAGGAGAAGCGATCACCGCTGGTCCGTGCACGGCACCGTGAGAATCCTCGTCTTTCACACAGAGTTTCAGAGTTTACAGGGGTTTTAGCAAGCGGAGAAAAAGAAATGTCTGCATGCGTGGAACATTTTTCCTTTTTTTAAATTCTTGCATGGCAGATGAAGTCTTTGAAAGAGCGACCAGCCTGCACTCAAATTTCCCTCCTTTATCACGGATCAGCGACATTAATGGCGGGGTTTTTCGACAGAAGTGCGTGGCTGATTATGGGTTAGCCACGGCTGAAAAAAATACGGTAATGCAGCACTGAAAGAGAAGATCTCTCTGTCTCCACCTCGCCTTCCTGTGAGGGTGGAACAGTAATGGGAGATGAGAGCGTGGGTACATATATACACAAGGCTAAAGTGTCCTTTAGGGGCCAAACCAGCCAGCTATGGGACATCAGTCTTTGTCTTTGTCTTGACGTGATGTGACAGTTTCGCAATAACACAGTAAATCCCACATTTTGGTCGATTTCCTTGCCTCCCTCGTTTACAATGGTTCAATGAAGATTTCTTTATTTTACCACAGACAATAGTCCCTTTCTGTTCCGGCCCCTGTATCTCCCTCCCACACACACACACACACACACACACATCCGCACGCACACGTTCACCCACCAGCTGACGCACGCACCCTAACTGTCGCACACATTTTGATGGTAATGAATGACATCACTTGTTAGAGTGGGGGATGGGGGGGGGTTCATTTGTATAGCAGAGGGGACCGTGGGAACTTGGAGGCCCTTGCGGGCGGCTGTGGAGACATTAAGAGCTCTCGACGCCCTCCCAGACGTGCTCCCAGACATTGATGGCCCCCTCCCCACACCCGCTGGGGGGGCCATTTCCTTGGCGGTCACCCACTGACACCGACGCACTGCATGGCACATCTCACCATATACATTCCGCCTCTGGGTTAAACGATATGGCAGGACAGCTGCCAGCGCTTTCAGCCAGGTCCTGTAACAGCACAACCTGTCCAAAGCAGACTGCGATTTTCACCCAAAGCATACAGAAAAACAAGCAAAAAAAGTGAATTAATCACAAAACACAACCCATAGCTGCTGGCGGTTCTGTGACTTTCAGAAAATATTCTGTAGGAACTAAAATTATGGGTAAATATGACATAAAATACCCAAGCAGGCTCAAAGTGCAAAACCCTCACCCTTGCCCAGGACGCAGCCAACTGAGTGGCGGCAGAGGTCGGGCATCTCATTGGCTGAGCCCCTGGAGTCAAATATTATACCCAGCATGCAACAGCAGGCCGAATATAATCACCCCCTTACAGCTGGTTAATTGCATTTCCCACTCCGGCACTGTGTCATTAGCCATAATTGCAGTCTTTTATAGGCTTTGTCACTCACCTGAGCCAAAATGTACTCTGTGAGGGGTAGTGAGGGGGCGGAGCTGTGAACGAGGTGGGGGGAGCATGGAGGGGGTTACAACCACAACAATAGAACCGCTCGCGGCTAATGACGGGGACGTTCTTGTCACTCGATATCCAAAAAAAAGCTTTTACAGCCTGGAGAAATGGCCGCCAGACCGCAGTCAGCCGCGACGACGAGCAGATCCCATCCGTCCATCACTGTGCTGTCCTACTCATTTCTCTCCCACCATCCGGTGAGAGACGTAAATGCAATAAGCAGGACTGCACACAGATCAGCCTGGCATGGATGAAAGGTCAATTAGATCACAGTTGCAATGCCGACAAATATATGAATATATGTATAAATGAGGGTTGCTTGCTTTCACGCCATGTCGGGTGGCTTCTGCTTCAGCCAGCAATGTTAGGGGCCTGGAGGAGGGGCAGATAACCCCTAACTGAGGCTGAGCCTGAGCAGAGGGGCAGACGAAGGTGTCAGGTCTGACCCAGTTGACTTCCAGCCGTGCGTCTTGCTTCCAGCTCTTATCTAATAATGTTGACCCCGCTGCCCCCCTCCCCGACAAGCCGACAGAGCTGCGAGTTGTTTTTTTTTTCCACACCTCGTTATTCACTCAGAACGACGGCTGCCGTTTACATCAGCTGCTGGCGAAATAATGTAGAAAGGCGTAGGGCCAGGTTTATAATCTGATTGGACGATTCTCCTGCAAATCACACTGGCCGATCTTATTCATATATCGCAGCCCCACCTCGATGCTGCATAGACATTTATGACCTTGGTGAAAACAAAGGACGACATGGCCGACATTCCCGACCACAAATCTCATTTCAGGACTCGTTCGGACACAATGAGCAGTTTTCCCAGAAATGGTCAATTTTACACCAACCCCAAAGCATAGTTTCAGGAGGTGCACGAAATCAACAGTCACAGTCATGTCACATTTTAAGCATTACTCTGGCCACCCTCTAGGAGGCGCTGTCATCGACGTCTTAACTGAATTCTGGGACATGCGGACCCGCTCTTAGCTTAATCTGATTAAACTTTCAAGCCCGGTGGAAATTAAAACAGTAGGTAGCAGCCGAATGAGCTTAACGAAGACCTTTGACCCCAGACTCGGGGAAGACACAGCACCCGGGCCTTTTGAGCCACCAGACAGCAAACAAGGAAGATGACGAGACTCACAGCACCTTGCAGACTGCCAGACCTTTGGCCCGGGGGGTGCGGTGTGTGCCGCCTCCAGACAGGCCCCGGGCTGATTTGCATTCGTTCTCTTGCCCTAAGGGACTTGCAGCCCCCAACCCACCCCCCCTTCCACTTTTCCAGTGGAAAGTCATATGTACCCCATGCCACCTAGGCTCCCAGACCAAACACTTTGCATATATCTGCATGTGGGCTTATGAATATGCATGAGCGAGCACACTGACCGCCACAGACCTCATTGTGCTCCCGGTCTACCGCAAACAATCGCGACACAAAGGAGGCCCCCCCCTCCGGTCCTGCCCCCCGGCATGCCAGCGTGGGGCGGTCTGGCTGAGTGAGGACGTGCATTATACTGGGCCTTGATTTAGAAGCCTGGGAATGTGGCTGCGACTCGGCAACGGCGTGTGGGATCGCGGGGCTCCTCTGCCCGGCCGTGTGGGAACCTGGCGGTGAGTTATGGCCGGCCTTCTGTCACCCCGCCATTTATGCTGGTTAAACACCGTCTGTCTTCATGGACACAAAGCTTTATCACAAACTCGGTGTCCACCTTCGAGCTCAAGAAAGAAAACTACCACGTAAGAATTACAGCTTTGGGGAAAAAATGACAACAAACAAAACATGTTTTTTCTCTGTATTTGCAAACATTTGTTTAATAAATTACTTCAATGAATGAATGAATGAATGAATGAAGAAATAAATACACAGTATATGTGTATAAATATACATATGCAATCAATGTGTTGATGTATGTGTATCTCTGCACATCTTCATTATATTTTAAGATATATTGTCATCAGATGCTGCTCCCCCCCGCCCACGGACCCCCAAGCCCTGTGAAATTCTTCATAATTAAGCGCAGAATCAGTTTTCCTTCACGAGAAATGCAGGGGAACGGAAGAAATAAATGAAACTCCATTCAGGATCGTGGGAGGCGTGAAAAAAAAGAGAGTGGACGTTTCTCACAGGCCCGGAGGGGCTTCTCTGGGAGAATGTGAAATCAGGACCGTTTGAAAGGATAAAAAGCCCTAAAGCATGGCCGAGAGTATCTCTCCCAGTCGCCGTGGCCTGAGTCGGGGTCGAGGAGAAGTCAGCACAGCCCCCACAGGTCGGCCCACTCAAAGGGGGCCGTCTGTGTGCAGCACAGCAGGCCACCCCTGGGTGGCGTGTAAACCGGCGAGGAACGCAGGGTGACGTGTCAATCACTCGGCCGGGCTAAAAAGAGACGTCTCGTCTAGGACAACAAAGCCACCGGACCGGGTCTCCGCATGCAATCGTGGGCTTTCTGCCAAGCCTAGCAACCATCGCCTAGTGACAGAAAAACCCCATCCCTAGCAACAGCAGTGCGGCGATGGGAAGGCCTTGCGCCTTGGCAACAAGACTAACCGTTTGCAAAAGGACCTTGTTTGAGGCCTGCTAAGAAGGCTTTTTTCCTTCCTTGTCTGGGGTTCATCTGACGGCCCTAATAGGAGGTCTGTCTTCTTTTCAAACACTTATCAAATGGACTAAAGAAAGAGCGAGATACTTGGTGGGTAAGATCATGACTAATCTGTTGTTCTTCACAGCTGAGGTCCAACAGTGGGTCGAAAACAACTTCGGCTCGTTTGCTGCTGCCAGCGCCTGCGTGTGACGGCTGGGCCTCCCCCCGGCTCACAGCGGGAAGGGGGAAGGGGGAAGGGGCCTTCATTCAGTCACGAAGAAAGAGGGACGCTGAGGCAGCTGACACCTCGGTTAAAAAACATCAGTTCTCAGGTAGAAACATTCCTGTCATTTTCAGTGTCTTTTACAGGGTTTATAAACAGTTGTGTTCCTACAGCAATGTGAGTTTTTATATTTTATGCTTAATTATCTGGTACTAAATCGATTGGCACATACAGATTCTCCCTGGGTTATGATGGTCCAAGTTTTGATTTTATGATGGGTATGATTATTCAATAAATTATATGAGATAATCAACACTTAAAAGAGGCTTCATGTTAATGATGTTGCACAACTCTTGTTCTAAGCATGTTTAAAGGAGGCTAGGGTTGGCTATGATGTTTGTTAGGTTAGGTTAGGGTTAGGTTAGGTTAGATGTGTACTACATTAAAATGCGTTTCCGCCTTATGATATTTCGACCCAATTTTGAGTTGGGTCGAATATTAGATTGGCTTCCCATAACATCCATCCATCCATCCATTTTCCAAACCGCTTATCCTACTGGGTCGTGGGGGGTCCGGAGCCTATCCCAGAAGCAA
>JAODJX010000007.1:5468742-5488942 GCA_026776945.1 Isichthys henryi
GTGCAAGATGGAGTAGGCGAAGACAGGAATTCCTCTGTACCGGTAACTGTGCAAAGGACAATAAAGGATTGTATTTAAACACAGTGTAATGCTACTTAGGAAATCCATTTAGAGCAAACAAGATGTGAGTTTCAGTTTTTATTTGATCTGGCTACATTAATCAGAAAGTGTTCTTCTCAAATGCGAGCACACTGTACTGTAAGTGCAAGTTTCAAACTGGTCAGTGCAATAGATTTATGGGGGGGGGGCATTTGCAAGCCATGCTGCCTCTCAAATGAGCCATTATGACCCCAAACACCACCGACACCCCCCAAAAAAAAAAATCTTGGGCCCGCCTGTCCGATTCTGTCACTGCAGAGGTATTATGTTAACTGCTGTTTTTATGCTGTTTATATTGGGTCTCTGATTGGTTTCTTATCGTTACACAGTGCCGACACTGGATGGGGGGTTGGGGACATGAGGATGTACTGGGTAAGCAGAGGACATGCGGGAGAGATCTGGCTTATTTGTTTTAGGAAGAAAGCCTTTATTAAAAAATACATTTAAAAGAAATAATAAAAGACAGTGTCCTTGAAGGGTGGTGATTGGAGGGGTCACCTGTCAATAAATTATCAGCTTTACTTGTGCGGGGACACAGGGATAGGATAAGCAAAGCAGGCAATTGCTTGGCGCCTCTGAGCCTGGTCGATTACACAGTGCAGTCAGTAAAGCGAAAATAAACGAATTGTGTTTATTAAATTGTCTTTGCTGATATTATTCATTTAGACTAAACACTAAAATAATGGTCATAAATTTTACCATGTCAGCTAGGGTGGATTTGAGGGTCCCATGGCATTTTTTGCCTACAACCCCCAGTCTCCCTAGAATCGCCTCTGTACATATATCAGGTGCCACTAGTAATAAACAAAACAGCATGCATACTCAGACATAGCATAAATATCTTTCTCATGTTATTCAGCTTTTGAAAAGGGTAAAAAGAATGCCCCCCCGGCAACAGGATGGAACAGGTTTAAATTTCTGCTGTAAGGACAGAGTGTGAACAATTAATCACTTGGGACCCTGATTACAGTGTGTGCTAGTTATGTTGTTTTACATTTCAAAAACCAGCTGGCATAATCAAGAAAAACTCGCTTTGACTTATTTCTACTACGAGTCTTATATGCAGCTTTTTACAGGTCTCACCCTGACGAGTAGCCCACATGAAAAGTTGATCAGGTTAGCAGTCATACTTTGTTGGGTATTTCTGATTAAATACTAATGTTTGAGATCAAAGGTTGCCTAATTTAAATAAATTATACTTTCAAATTTTAGCAGGAGTTGATGTAAATAAGTGTGTTTAAAACTATGGTTTGAATATGGATTTTTCTGGTTTTCTTCTGAACTCAGAGTCACCTCCCCCAAAGTAACGGTCTCAGCCACCCCCCCCCCCCCCCAAAGTCTTGGTCTCGACTCAGACTCAGTACAGACGGTCTTGGTCTCCATCGCTGCTGTTAGCCACACTCAAGGGCGTAGATTTGGGTATTGATGGCAGAGACATGTCACTACCAATATTGCGGGAATACCGTGTGTTTTTAAGGAGGTGGGGGGTTCGGGGCTGATTTAGTCCCTACCAGGGGCTTAAGTCAAGTTTACTTGGGGCTTGATGTTATTTTTTGCGAAGTAAGATTGGCATTGGAGCTAAAATACCTGGAGGTAGGTTTAAAATACTCAAGGCTCGGCTTAACATACTCGGGGTTAAACTTAAAATACTATAAGCCCCCAGTGATCGGACCTAATGACCCCCATGATCCCTAATGCTGAAACCAATATAGAAATGATGCCTGCACTTGGTCATATACCTTTTCTGTTTCATCACAGCTGACCAGTTAACTATCTGGACTGAAGTACTGCTACCCAAGCACTACGTTGCCTGTTTTCCTAACTAACATGGTTTAAGAGAAACTATTACCATTTTCGTCTCTGGTTCCACTGATCTGGCCGTACAAGTGCAGAACCCATATACAACAATACTTACAAGTGTTTAGAGAAACAAAAGCACACTCTATAGAAACAAAGAAAATATTGTTTAAGAAACAGATAAGAATAACCCTAAATGTCCTCTGTAGCAGGACATTCAGTTCACTCCTAGATTGTCATATATTGACATATTGTGATATAATGGCAAATTAATTTTTATTCCAGCTTACTAAAATAGTCCAAAATGTTGGATCTGAAATGACTTGAAATATATCAATTGCCTAAAAAATTAAGCGAAAATGGAGTATTTGTTAAATCGTGGGCATGTTTTACTATTTCATTCCGTCTTAACGGTTAAATCGTGGGCATGTTTTATTTACTTGTTCCCACAATATATTAAAATGTGGATACGATATATATCATTTTTATCATTATCTTGTGAGCGGGGCTCCACAGTAATGCACTTGTAATATTTAAAATCTTCCTGACCCATCACAGCATCACATTGACTTTGCGGTCTTTCCCAAGCAAGACTGGCCAGGAATCAGGGAATCAGGAATCAGGGAATCAGGAATCAGGGAATCAACCCAGACACAACGTCAGTTCATTATAGGACACACCAACCCACACAGCCACAAACGGAGAGCAGTCTAAAATTGCCACATTTCACATTTTTGTTTTAAATGTCTGAACGATTCTGCTACATAACTGATATTGAAGGGGAATTAAAATCACAATTGACGGGGACAGATGGCTGTTTGCCCTGTCACTGTGTCGCCTGCACTTCAACGAATTCAGCTTCCTGGAAATACTAAGATGAAGTTATTTCACCCAGGCAGTTTAATCTGAGGTAGAAAAAGAAGGTGTAATGCAACACACATTTTGATGTTGTTATTTATGGTTTACACAAACGATGACCTTTAGAAGCAAGCGTTCCAGAAATTTCAAGGCACACCCCAGAGTACGCAGCATACGTTTATTGTTTGTTAAAACAGTCTTGCTTCATTTAAACAAGGAGCTGTGGGTGTTTTTGAGTTCTGCCTGAGCTGCCTAAGCCACAGTAACCTGCGTCATGAGTCATTAGCACTACAGATTGATTGAAGCCCCCCCCCCGCCCCTAAATTTTCCTTGTACCCTTTTTGACATGTTCAGCCAATCAAATTTCTATTCTAATTGGCTAGATTTGTCACATGAACTCTATACTACAGAAAATTATATTTAGAGAAATTTACTACCTTGCATCTCCCATGAATGTAAAAGTATCACATAAAAATTTTCGATGCCTAACTGAGACGTCAGTCAACCCGCTATAGTACTAGGCCTGATTGGCACTAATGTTTAAAAATAACTGTCTTTTTTTAAGAAAGGTTTAAACAAAATACAATGATAATGCGGCCTGGATATTTCTAGTTCTCAAACCATTTAGTAAAGGTTTCAAATTTCTCAGAATTGTACCTGGCGTATTGCCAGACATTGGCATCTGTTTGGATATTTCATGAGAAACACTGATTTTTAAGTAACCAAAATGGAAAGTATGTGCATCCTTCTGGTATCACAGGTTATTTTTTGTGCAGTGAATCCTGTTTTTTTTTTATATTATAACTATACAAGCAAGTGTACGTGATTAATCACAGTAAATAAACCTTGTTTCTGAGTAATGCCTGTCCCAGTGCCTCACACAAACGGCCAAATAAATAACTGAACACCAGAAACTGTGCAGTAATCTATACCTCATGGATGATTCTGTAAAAATGTGTCACATATGAAGTTGGGTTTCACATTCTTTTGACATTTTTAGTTTTATTTCAGCTGATAACAGACATTCTGTTTTTGGTTTCAGTTTTATTGACCAGTTTGAAGCTGGTTTTTCATTTCATTAGAAAGAATAGAGGAAAGAACTATTTTTGTTCTTCTGTTTTTATTATAACGAAACATATTTATTATAAATAAAAAAAGTTACAACATCTGAATGAAAGGAATGAAAGTATCACAACACAATATTACAAAGAATTTTTTGTATTTAAGTCGGCAGTGTTTGCAGTTTTAGTTTCTTTGGGTAGGATTATTTCATAAAATTTAAAAATGTGGTAAAAGTTCTGCCTTCTGCTTTTTTAAGTGCAATTTTCTGCATCATGTGTGTGCAGACAGCGTGCGTACGTCTACACACACAGCCACAACGCGACACTGGTTTATAGCTTATGTGTTTTCTCAACACCATGCTGTGGTGTCTCTGAAAACATTACATTAATATTTGTTAGTACGACGTGGGCTAGTCTCTGCATGACCCCCAAGGCCAACCAGCATGGGCTGGTCAATGAAGGAAGACCGGACAAACTGAGAGACTAGAAACTGAATGAGCCCCCAGTGACACAAGTTCCGGCATAGACTGGTTTCTGAAAAAAAGGGCACTTGCGCTTTCAGACCACAGGTTGTCCTAAACTCTCAAAGTGTCAGTTGTTTTTTTCAAAGCTAAACATGTGTTTGAGGTGTGGCTGACAGGTTTGCAGTTGGAATGAAATGAAGTCGTGATACACACAGAACCAACTGGGGGGGGGACGGTCATGATTTCACAGGCCCTGGAGTGCAGGGGGCCCGAGTGTGACCCCCCTCCACCACAAAGGGGCTCAAGGTGACATTTAGTCAGGTGGCTCAGAATTCTTTGCTACGCCCCTGTGGACACAAAAATAGAACGAAAAACAAACACTTTCACTGTGACGTCTTTTTGAGGGGGGGGGGGGGATTTATTTATTGCCAGTAATTGATTTTAGAAAATCTGGAAATGTAAGTGGCTCTAATCTGGTTTGTCCCTCACACACCCAACCTAAATGTTTTCGTCTGGTATATTTGTGGGGACTTGAATTAGGCATTAAGTTACTATTCACAGGGATATCAAAACAAATTAGCCTTGATAACGATGTACTTTTCATTGATGAACACTAGGAGAAAGTGATCTTTACGGGCCAGTTGGCTCCAGAAGAGAAAGACGGGCCTGGAGGAATTGTTCATGTGCCTTTCCGGTCACCACAAGAGGGGGCCAGCGGTCTGCTATTGACGGGACACACAAACATATCTCAATATCAGTACACTTGAACGACAGCATAGCTTAATAAGAAATTACTATTTATCTGCATATACTTAGCTAAATATAATTTGCATTCGACATATAAATTGAAGGAGACATATGCTCAAAATAAATAATAATGTATTATTCCTCATATGTGAAACCAAGTATTACAATCCATTCAAAACCTCTCGCTCATTTTAATTTTCTAGATCCATGGCAATGCGTAGTGTCAGATGGGCGGTGTACGTAATTAATATTTCTGCAATATCTTCAGCAAAAGCATCTTAAATATCATCTTAATTCCTGCATGCTTCCATCCGATTTCAAGAATTATTTTACAATTTAAACAACTAAAAGTTGTAAATAATGACAAATATATTTGAACTTTTTAGTGGCGACTTCTAAAGGGCACAGATGTTATCAGTTCTTTCGATCTTAATCCCTCATTTTGATTTTAGTGTTAAAATGTTGAGTCTTTTTAATCTGGTAATTGTAAGTTTAATATTATTATAGAAAGCAGGACATTAACTAATAATAAAAATAATAGGCTACCAGACAGGGCCGCCTACAAGGGTTGGAGAAATGCAGTAGCGCCTGTAGAAAATTTTAATTAAGGTGGTCATCAGGGCGCAGTTATATTTATGAAGGTAACGCGCTGCACATTGTCTCCTCCATGGTCCTGCTTAGAACACAAAATATTCCATATTATTATTAAGTTATTATTATTTTGTGGAGTGGCAACAAACGTCACCACGTATTTACTTGGGGGTGCACTCCTTAGATCCGTCCCTGGAGAAAGGAAAAGGCAGACACTAGTGATCGAGGAAATAGAACGATCGACAGGCGATATCAACCTTAAACTGAATTATGGCTCTCAAACGCCATCGGCAGCTGCCATCATTTGATGACGTCATTATTCGGAACGCCATCCAAGGTATCCAGAAATATGCCTGAAGAAAACGGGTTGTATCAAAATAAAATCACCGAGCTCGCCGGTTTTAAACTACATTAGCAAAACTGTTTCACATAAGTTGATATATTTAGGCACATATAACGTTTAACTTTAAAATGAATACAAGTAACAGATTAAGGTTAGCTAGTTATCGAAACCTGTCTTAGATGCCACAGGTACTAAATGGTCCAAAAAGTGAAAAGCGCTATCAACAAGCTTTACCTATACTTAACGAGCTAGTTACATAGCGAGTCGGCTGTTTAGTAAATACTGTGTAATGCAGCAAAGTTTGCTAGCTGGTCTCCATGGCAACATGGATTCCGGAAAAGGAAGTAACGAAATTAAAACAACGAGTTGCCTGAGCCTCCGGAAGAGGCGGCTGGCAATTTGGGCGACTTTAATAAAACGTTTTAATTTAACGTTGATGTAACGCATCAGAACTTTGTTATTTCGACAATGGGAACAACAGCCAGCCAGCTGCCGAAGGACTTGCTGTCTGAGTACCAGGTGAAGTAAACGCAGTCGACTAACGTGTTTTGCTAACTAATAAAAACTTTGGGTGGCGGTCATCTTCCTTGTTTTTATTAAATGTATTTCTTGTTTCAGGAGCTGACGTTTTTAACGAAACAAGAGATCTTGTTGTAAGTGAATTATTTCATTAACTTTATCGATTAGTCATATAAAATGCATTAAAATGTGTTTTTAATGTCAAATTACTTTGCATTTGAAGCGCAGTGACTGACACATGGATTTTGATCACTAGTTAATGATGTTGAAAAGTTTGTCTTTATATCTAATTGGGGCATCTAACCTTTGATATGATGTTTGTCAAACAAATAACAATAAAAGTTGGCTTAAATGCCGTGGAAGGAAAGCGTGCAAATTCGGATTCAGATTCTAATAGTTTGTATTTTGGTATTTTGAGGGCTCACAAAAGATTCACTGAACTCCTGGCCAGAGATGACAGGAGCTGTCCTAACCCCCGGGTTCCCATGAGTAGGATTCTTACATTACCAGAATTCAAGGTATTAACGTCTTTAGAGGATGTTATCTAGAGTAACACTGGCATAAGAAACAACTCATTAATGAGAAGCTCCACCTTTTATTATTCAACTCAAGGACACCCCCATCTCCTCTCCCCATTCAGTCTAACCCTTTCAAGGAAAGGATATGTCTCGTGTTTTCCACATCTGATAACAAAGATGGCAGCTTGACATTCGAGGACTTCCTGGACCTGTTAAGTGCCTTCAGTGATTCTGCTACTTCGGACATTAAATCTCACTATGCATTCCGCATTTTTGGTAAGGAGTCTCATGTTCGGCAGCACCATGGACTTGGGGGTGAGAGGGTGTGCACTTACTCCGCTTTTCTGCTCTGTCAGACTTCGATGATGACGGAACCCTGGACCGCAAAGACCTAGAGAGGCTTGTAAACTGCCTGACTGGGGACACGGACGAAACCAGACTCACCACTGATGAGATGAAGCAGCTTATCAACAACGTGAGAGTCCACAATGTTTTGATTAGTCTTCCTAGCGAAACCTGATGTGTAAAACAGAACACAGGTTGCTTGGGCATCTTTTGCTTATTAAATAACTAAGTAATGTGGCTGAGCATACCTAATATGGACAAGCTGACGCTACCAAATTTAACAAACGGTTGTCTGTTTTTGTTTTTCTGTTTCGTCTATTGTGAAAATTGTGGTGGAAAAGGTTCATCAGTGAAGCGCTTGTTGTGTTTGTGGTTATCTTTAGATCCTTGAGGAGTCAGATATTGACAAAGATGGAACGGTGAACCTCTCAGAATTCCAGCATGTCATCTCCAGGTCTCCAGATTTTGTCAGGTAAGCATTTGGAAAATGTCATCACCTTGTATTTGTGACGTCATTTTGAAGATGTTTTTTTAATACAACCTTCTCTCCAGTTCCTTTAAGATTGTGCTGTGAGCTCCAGCTGAGCTACTGCAGAATAAGGAGCTACAAGAAGTCTGTCTCCTTCCTGAATGAGCCCTTTTTTCTTGTCTCTTGAGGGTGCATCTTAAATTACCCAAACTGTCCATTTTAATGTCGTCTTTGACTAATTGTTTGCATTTCAATGCTTTGATCCCAAGAATATACTTTTTAAACAATTTTAAGACTTTTTACAAAATATTGAAATATGATTAAATAAGCTTGTGTGAATAAATTTCTATATCTGTTTTTAATATGTAAATAAAATTATATTAACTAACAGCATTACCTCTGTCTAACCTTCCATCTTGCATCCATCCACCCTAGTCATGCTATCTGCCCATGAAGCATTATGAAATGGCTCTCGGAACATTCCGGAAATGCAGAAGAAAAATTAGCGATTGGACAGTTTAGTGTACGCATAAAACAAATGTAGAGTGTCCCTCGGCGTCGTTCCCTACATCAGGACCATCAACTCTTGGGGCAGAGGAAATGGAACAGTGGAGGAAGATGTGAAAATCATTAGAAATTAAAATACTCCGAGTTATGTTTAAAAGCTGGTTGGCATTCAGGAGAAGTAAACTTGTCCTACTGCCGTACTGGTCATCTGCAGTACCTTGTGCAAGAATGTTTGCCAGCTGGATCCTAACCCGCAATGACCGCTGCATCAGTTCATCTTTATTTAAAGACCGTAAAAAACCAGGCACTCTAGTGTTACGAGAAACATCTAGTTCCTTCTATGATGCCTTTATTAAGTGTTTTCCATGAGCTACGTTTCAAAGTAACCAAATTGCACTGAACAGTTTGTGTTCTCTTTATGTTTCACCACTATTTTCAAATAGTGTCATTCTTGATTTGACAATGAGTGGCTGTAGACTTAAGTTGTAGAAACACCATCTGATGCACATACCAGACATACAGTAATTCTGGGGGGGGCTTTATCTGAATAAACAACAACCACTCAGTTCCCAGTTAGAAGGTAACATGCTCTGTTCATGAGTACATTTCACCCATCTGCACACTGTTTGCCTTATCTAGTTATGTTAATGGAGCTGGTTTTGATAAAACTCTGTGCTATGATGTCAAAAAAAAAATAAATCTGCAGGGAGTAAGCAGATGCACTAAAGCACGTGTTTGCTACTTTTACAGTTTACATCGAAAACTGAGTTTTACTCAGCCTGCCAGTGCGTAAATGGGTTTGTCATACTGTGCCTGTTTGTGCGATTGCAGAAGAGTGAAAAATTACCTCACAGCTGTGAGACAATCTGATAATTTACCTTGGATGTTTGTGACTGACCGAGATATGCAATGACTCCATAAACACTTGACGTTGCGATGCGTGTTGTAGTTATCAGTTTTTCCACTAAAAATGATACACATATAAACACAAGGTTTGGATTTAAGCTTTACGAAAAAGAAGATGGAAGTTATTCATTCCAATCAAGGAAATGTAGTAATTGCAGCCTATCTCTGGGAAAAATGGTGTGTTGAAAAACATGCATCCATAAAAACAATTTACTGTCTATGACACATGCAGGACATAAGGTGTGAGGACTCTTTAAATGCTGCTGTCAGTTACACCTTGACTAGAGAACTGTGAGTTCTACTCAGTGTGGTCCCTGGCAAAGGTAGCTGGGGAGACAACAAGCTGTCATAACTTTTCCCTGAGTGAAACTGAAAGCTCAGTCTTTTGAGGACTGAGGTAACTGCAAGAAGCTGTGTTGGTCCAGTTGCCATGGAGATGTGGAGACTCCTGAGGGACCTTGTGCAGTTAAGTTCCTGTTGCTATGACAGAGATGCGCCTGGTTGCCTTTAGGGACCAGGAGGCCAGCCAACCACCGGGGGCAGGTGTGGTACTTTGTAAGTTCGCTGGCTTCCACAGTGAGCCCTCCGGTGTGACAGAACCACAGAAGGTCCACCACCATCAGGACCATCACAAGGGCCCCATAGAGAAGGATCACCAGCAGACAGACTGGTCGGCTACTATGGGAAACGGAATGCTTGTATGACTCATTGCAAGTATTGTAATTGGTCAGAATTCTAACATTTCATAATGTTTAGTGTTTTGTTTGTTTTATAAAAAAGTATACATAATTTCTGAATGAACTCACCTGTAGTCTGTTTAAATTTTGATAGAAAATAAACTATTTCACAGTAGTAAAGCGTTTTGACTGCATGAGGTTCTAGAGTGACTTCGCCAAAACAATAGCCGTACCAGCTCTTAAATTATTGAGGTTTCATTTCAGCTCAGATTTCTGCCACGAAGCTTTAAGTATTTAGGTATGGCTGGTTACATCTCCAGCAACTACAGGCCAGTTTTACTGTATAAATCCGGCACTGTCTGAATAGCTATTCCGGATTAAGATAAAGGGAGACTCGGCAGAATTACCCGCGGGTTGTGCCACTCAGAAACAATACAATTTGACAGGTTTTAAATTGAGCCGGGAGGAAACAAAAGAAATTTATATTTAAGATTCTGTGTCACCGCTTTATAATGTTAACCGGGGAGTTTTCTCACACACGCAATCAACCACGATTGCTACCATGGAAAAACACGCAAAACACGCAAGTACGCGGCACGCGGGTCTGTCTAATCGCTGGAGCGCAGTTCGTAGTTGCTGAGGTGCCGCAACTACATGCTTAATTGCTATTGCTAATCACTGGAAGTTTCTCTGTGGATGGACGGTAGAAAGATACCAGACGGGGCTGAAAAAGTCAAACTGCTTAAACAGTTCAATGTGATGTCTGTTAATTATTTTCTTCAGTAATAAACGGGATGATAAGACTTGAACTGTGGCATCATTTATCAGAGTTCCCCCAGAGCGAGTACAAACTGGGTTGGAATTTGGCTTTGGTGCAGCTATTACTGACCTGTGACCAAAGCCCGTGGAGTTGTTCTGTAACATGCTGGAGTTCATAATGTTGTGATATTGCGATCGGTTGCAGCATTGTTTGAGGTCGTCTCCTTGCCAACAGCAGTAGGACAGATCCGGGAAATCGGAAAGACGGGGGCAGTGGAAGCCGGAGTGGTGCCTTCCTCGGGCGTCTGAGTAGCTCTCACAGAGCATCGCGACGTTTGCCGACCGCATCCTTGGGTAAATAAGAAAACTCTCTGACGAAAGAGAACGGAGAGTGGACTGTTTAATGCAGACCTGTATGTGTGGGGGGTTGTCGAACAACTGAAAGTGCCCCTTTTTGATGTGGACACAACCCTAATTCCCCCCCGCCCCATTCGAGCACCTGCCCCTCGAAAAGTATCTACATAGTACTGGTAATAACTAAAATAATACATAAAATAACTAGTGTACGTTTAACAATAACAAAACTATCATTACATATATAATGTAACAAACAAATACTAGTTTGAAAAATAAAATTCCTCTTCCATTAACATAAAATATTAGGAAAAGAATAAAAATATCTTACCTTTCAATGATGCCGTCTTACTGCTTGCTACAACAGAGAAGACAGAAGCGAATCCTACTTCCTCCGTAATGGCAGAGCAATTCAGAGTGGAAGATACAGAACGATGCCCGCTGAGAGTCCCAGCTTAGAGACGTGGCGAACTGTCACCTCGCGTGCCTTAATCAGTTGGTTTTTACACTGTGCATTTCACAGAATAAATTCATCCTTCTAGAATATTTTATCACCCGAGTGTACATGACACTAATTACGTGGGCCTATATATTATTAATACAATTATGTATCATAAAACCATGAAGCAAAAGAATCAGGTTTTAAAGTTTAAACATAAAATGGTACTGTTCAGCTGGAAGTAAGTTTTAGGAAACAATTTTTCTGAAGGACTTGTCATATTCAATAGGATCTGTTTTATATCAGAATGATAAACTTAAAGCCAGATGACTTGACTGAAGTCCAGTCAAGTTAAAAATTTCTTAAAGATCAATACATTCCATATATGGTGTTCCCTACCTTGACCCTGTGGCTTTTGGAATAGGAGCTTTTGGAGTAGGGTCATTGTGATCTAGTATCGGATACGTATATGTCATAGAAAATGTATGAATAGATTTCCTGCAACTCACCAACAGAAATTGTTTACTAAAATGCCAGATATCTTTGAGTAGTTTGGGTGCGTTTGGTGCCGCCAGGAATAGGTATAATTTTATTAATAGTATAAAGGGTTTCCTTTGGAATGGTATTTTCCAGTTCTGGCCGTCATTATATGAATATATGTAGGTCATATCACTTTGTCCTGGCAGTTCCGTCGGTGTTTCCTACAGCTTTTTAAAATATCAGTTACAGCATGAGTTTAAAATCATGAGTATCTTTTGCTGCTTACAGTATTGTGCAATGCGGCTTATTACTTTTTAATTCTATCGTGTATATTTACAGACGTTCAATTAAAAATACGTCAGCAGTTTCAGGGTTGCTTTTACGTCTTGGTTACACAATTTCCCCACTTCTTCTTTGTATAAAATATCAGTATGAGAGGTCTGCACTGAGCTCCAGAAAAAAATACTGCATGCACAAACAATTAATCAGCGACGAGAATGCTCCTCGATGTCCCAGAATGACTTGCGGAGCGGTCGATGCTTCGCTCCTTGGGTATCCCAAAATGCCTTGCGCCATGTAGCTCCTTGGCGATGAGAGCGCTCCTTAGTATCCCAGAACACCCTGCGCCGCACAGCGCGAGCCTTTGGCATCAGGATGAGCGATGGAGTAACGGTAACGGTACGTAGTGGGAAGCGAAGCTGTAGCGGGGATGCGCCGAGCCCGGTGGAGCCCACCAGAGCCCAACAACCCCCCCGGCGCGTCCCGCTGCGTCGCCGGCAGGACGTACGCCGACCGGTCCGGCTAAGTCGATGTGAAAGACAGTATAGCCGCGAAATCGAGTAAAATATATATAAAAATAAAAGGCAAACGCCGACTGGAATTAGCTAGCTAGCGAGCTAGACAGCCAGCCGGCACGGAGCTCGACGCTGAACTCCAGTTTTATTTTTATTAACCAGCTTGGAGAGATTCTTGGTGAGAAATTTAGAGATAATGTCATGTCTGCCGGCGTTAATAAGGTGAGGGCAGGTTGTGAGATGCTGCTCGGTACGGCGTCGACAGCGAAAGACAGTGATATAAAATTGTAAAATATATTTTAAAAACATGTACATACACACGTATATTTGACATATAAAAACAGCGAGTGGAGCTTCGCAGCACCGGACCGGGCACGGCGCGACTGCCCGAGACGCCGCACCGTGGCGCTTAGCCCGTATACCTGTCATCGTTACGCGGCTGTGCCGCTGGCTGACAAAGACCCTTCGCCGCTGGGAAGGCAGCCCTAAATAAATCGCTTTATTACGGCCGCGGCGCGCAAATGCAGCAGACGTTCATGTGGACTGTTGATGTCCTTCAGTCGTCCACGATTTCCTGGAAGGCTGGTAGTATTTGATCCATCTGTGACTGAAGCCCAAAAAACCGGACGCGCAAGGCGCTATACTTAATCGGTGCGTGGAGGTTGAGTAGCTTCGGTGGGAGACGTGTGCCTTGGCTGACCCGATTAAAAGGCGGTGTGTGCGACATGTGTACGCGCCACTTGTATTACCATACTATGGATGCGGCTGAATCAGAGGTGCGCCCTGTTATTGTATTAAGGCATAAAGTCCAGTTCATGCTGCGGCATTGCTTTGCCAGGCAAAAAGGTCTGAGGGTTTTGTATTAATTTTATTACATTGCATGTTTTGACGGATTATTTTTCCTGCTTCCAGGTGCCTGAATATTGCAGCGAGATCCGGGGGCTCCGTGAATGCAGCGTGTGGCCTTGAGCTGCTCGGGCACGATCCCGCAGGATCGGGTGTCTGTCACATTATCGACCGGTCCACCTCTTCCTGGGACCTTCTGAATCAAGCTTCGCTCTTGCACAGGAAAATTCTTAAAGGTGATCCTACGAGGTGCTTTTATGTTTGGTCTCCTGAAGCCGTGGCATTGTGTGAAAATGCACTTTACCGCCGTAAAAGCTGTTCATCACCGAGGTCTTTTTGTAATGTAGTTTCAAAAAAAATATTTACATCTACCATTTAGGGAGAAAATATATTTTAAAACATTGGTATTTTTTCAAGTTTCAAAGTTTGCGGTTGCTTGGTTGCTTTTTCATTGATGTCACAGTTGAAAACAGAAGATTTGTTTTGCTTCTAGCCAAGGCTAATTAGAGCGAGAGAGAATATGCTGTGTAAAATCTGTACATGGAGACGGGGGACTTAAATCTTAAGATATGTGATTTATTGTCTTCAACAAGAAAGAGCACATGTTCAGTTCATACTGAAATGCTGACTTTAATGCAGTGCTTATGCTACGTGACAGTTAAATGGTCTCTAAAGTGCCTTTCCTTCTGTTCCAGGGACAGATTCAGGACCAAAAATAAATATCCAATTGAGCATCAGCTCATTACACTGATATTTGGTGTACTCTTGGATTGAGACCAAGCCGGAGGAAAAGAGTTCTACTTATAGCCAGAGAGATTTGGGTTTGGGGCAGTGGGTGAGTTTTTATGCCGACAGACTCAGCAGGACACCGTGACATCCAGTGTATCTAACGATCCGGATTCTCCAGCGACTGAGAAGGAGTTCGACAGAGAGCTGCCGTATCACATTCATCCGCTACACTAGCCTGCTGCGTTTGCTGCTAATGGCAGGTGTCTCAGCAGCAAACCGGGTGAAAAGGGAACTCTGCGTGCACTGGATTGTACCCAGCCCTGCAGGTTGGACTGGCTCAGCCGAGTCGGGAGAGGGAACCCCACTCTCCACAGTTACAAAAGGCTCCCCAACTGGACTGTTTTGTTCAGAGAGCCTTTCCTGGCTTGCAAGTCTGGATGATCTCGCATGAGTCCCGTGTCCTGGAAGACAAGTGGTGACATTAGCTTGGCCGCAGCTGAAGGACGGCTTGTCTTTCCTTCTGAACATCTTGCCTTGTAATTTTTATTTTTAATTCTCTTGCAAAAGTACCCAGTTTGGAGGACAGATGCTCATTACGGAAGGTTACTTTGATTAAGAACATTCGCGGGCTTAAGGATCTACAATCACGCCTGAGCCAAGACTTTGTTTGGTGCTGGAGGGAGGGGTTTAAAAAAGATTGATTCCTGCTGTTTACCCCTCCTTGGTGAATCGGACAGGAAGTGCACATCTGACTGGGGCAGCAGGACAGAATGAAGCTGAAGAAGCAGGTGACCATTTGTGGCGGGGCCATTTTCTGCGTGGCCGTTTTCTCCCTGTATCTGATGCTGGATCGCGTCCAGCATGACCCAGCAAGGCGCCAGAATGCTGGCAACTTCCCCAAGGTAAGATGGGGGCAGAACTGGCACACGTGTCGTCTTGGGCATACTGCAGGTTCTCTGTTGTTGCAGTAGTTGTGTGGAATTCTAACAAAGACTGAAGGCGAGACTCCGGCTGGATTATGCACGGGTATCCGTTACATACGGCAGTGTAAGTAATTGGCGTAACAATGTCGCTGAGCTGTTTGAGTCTCAGAGCGGTTGGCAGGTTTTAGCGCTGCTTCATATTCAGCGTAATGTAATTAAGGTGGCAACGGCGCTTCCCAGGGGCTCTGTGCGCTCTTGGGTGACGTCTGCCCAGCTGCTCAACGTGAACCGTGAGGTCCTGTTGTCGACTGTGTGTTTTCAGAGCCAGATCTCCGTGTTGCAGAACCGCATCGAGCAGCTCGAGCAGCTCCTGGAGGAGAACCATCAGATCATCAGCCACATCAAGGACTCGGTGCTGGAGCTGACGGACACAGGGGCGGTGGCGCCCAGCGGCCAGCTGCCCTTCCGCAGTGCCAATGGCTCCTGGGTTCTGCCGTTTGACGGACGGCCTGCCTTCCTCTCAGTCATGCCGCAGGACTGTCAGTTTGCCCAGAGCAAGCGTAAAGACCCTGAATTGCAGGTCAGCTGTGTGTCCCGTTTCGCCGTTTCCATTTCGTCCACAAGAGCTCTGGTGACTCCGTGATCCATGAAAATCCCTCATGCACTTACTTAATCTGTCAGTCTGCGTGGATTTTAATATTTGTAGGCCTTAATTTTCATGAGGAATTTTTTTCTCCCCCGTGTCGCAAGATTTGGTATCTCTGAATTTCTATCAGTATTCTTGCTTTCAGAATTTTAATAATGCTTATGACAGCAAATGTGGTGTATTAAAATCTGATTGGCCATATTGATCCTTCATTAATGGTTGGCATTGGGTGGTGAATATTTTGGGTGCAGATGCTAGATGTGTACTCACTGCTGAAGTTCGACAACATGGACGGTGGGGTGTGGAAACAGGGCTTCGAGATCACCTACGAGCCCAACGAGTGGGACTCTGAAGAGCTGCAGGTGTTTGTGGTGCCGCACTCTCACAATGATCCAGGTGGGTGTTCTGGCGCCGGACGGGAAAGTGCTCAAATCCTACCCGAAGCAAAACACGGCTTCTTTTCCAGAATTTGTAGTTAAAAACAGAGTTCGAACTGCTCCAGCAGTAATCGGAGGTGGTTTGCAGTGCTCCATTGTGTAGCTGCAGTAGAGGTACAGTTTCATTTTCATCGGTATTGACAGGAACCAGTGGGGGGAGGGGGGAATCTGTCCTTGGCATAGTCATCTGAGAAGTTGCTGTCATTGTGCCTGGCGCCAGCATTACCGTGATCCTTCCGACACTGACAGGCTGGGTTAAAACGTTCGACAAGTACTACACTGACCAGACTCAGCACATCTTGAACAACATGCTGACCAAGCTGACTGAGGATCCCCGGCGCAAGTTCATCTGGTCTGAGATCTCCTTCTTCGTCAAGTGGTGGGAGAGTGTGGACGCGCAGAAGCAAGAGGCCATGCGCAGGTGAGACGCGGGGGATGCTGGCCCTTCAACTCGTCCCAGTAAGACGTCTCTGTGGCACTGCTGGGAGGAACGTCCATGTGAGAGTCATGCTCTGTTAATCTGGCCTGCTGGTTCTCCAGGGATACAAGAACTTCCTAGAGGGAAACTTTGTACGACTTTCTGCTTCCCTGAGACCAGCACAATGTGCTAAGGAAAGAGAGCCAAACCCCTAGAATAGATGGCCTTTTTGAAGGCCTAGCTGAGCATGAGATGGCCTTTCTCCACCACGGGACGCCGTGTCCTTGGTCCTTTTCAGGCTCATCCTCGGAGGCCAACTGGAGATGGTGACTGGAGGCTGGGTAATGACTGATGAGGCCACTGCTCACTACTTTGCCATGATCGACCAGCTCATCGAGGGCCATCAGTGGCTGGAGAGACACATAGGTAATCTGGGGTGTCGGGCCTGGAGGCTAGGGGGAGTTCAGAAACCCATTATGCAAAGGAAAGCTTGACCTGAATTGCTCCATTAAAATATCCTGCTCTGTGAAATCAGAGACGTTCTCATGCTAAGTAAAGTTTAACCATGGTAATTTATCTGGGGCAGGAATGAACCCACGCTCCGGCTGGGCCGTTGACCCTTTCGGCCACGGTGCCACTATGCCCTACCTTCTGAAGAGGGCTAACCTGACCAGCATGCTCATCCAGAGGGTCCACTACTCCATCAAGAAGCACTTGGCCGCTAGCCGCAATCTGGAATTTATGTGGAGACAAGCGTGGGGTGAGACCACCTCCCCATCCCTCGGTGTCTCAAACTCTCGTCCGGTCTTCTGTGTCTGTTTTTGACCTCCCCTTTACCTCTGCTCCTGTCTGCAGATCTTGGTTCCAGCACCGACATCTTCTGCCACATGATGCCTTTCTACAGCTATGATGTCCCTCACACCTGTGGCCCTGATCCCAAGATTTGCTGCCAGTTTGACTTCAAGAGGCTGCCGGGCGGCAGGGTGAACTGCCCCTGGAAGGTGCCCCCTCGGGCCGTGGTCGAGGCCAACGTGGCAGAGAGGCGAGTCCCACTCCCTGAACCTGTGTTTTTAGAGGTCTTCAGCCCACATCATGAGCAAGTCTCTTTTAACACACTCAGGGCAAGCCTTCTCCTGGATCAGTACCGGAAGAAATCCAAGCTCTTCCGCAGCAAGGTGGTCCTGGTTCCCCTGGGAGACGACTTCCGCTATGACAAAGCTCTGGAGTGGGATCAGCAATACCTCAACTACCAGAGACTCTTTGACTACATGAACTCCCATCCAGAGATGCACGTGCATGTAAGAGTTGGGTTGTATCCCATGGAGACTGCGGTAATAGCAGCTTGCTGCTACCCAGGCATCTACTTGGTTTCTACAGGCTCAGTTTGGGACGCTGACTGACTACTTCAACGCTGTCTACAAAGCGAATGGAGTGACACCGGGGACGAGACCTCCCAACTACCCGGTGCTGAGTGGAGACTTCTTTGCTTACGCCGACCGGGAGGATCACTACTGGAGTGGATACTACACCTCACGGCCCTTCTACAAGAACTTCGACCGTGTCCTGGAATCCCATCTCAGGTCTGTGCTGTTTGCAGGGTGCTCGGCTTGTCCAAAACGGGAGGAGAAGGCAGTGTTGAAGGTTCACCCTTCTGTTCCCTGTAGGGTAGCTGAGATCCTTTACAGCCTGTCCGTGGCTCACGCCCGCCACCTGGGCATGGAGGGCAGGTACCCCGTCTTGGACTACGCCCACCTGACCGACGCCCGCCGAAACGTCGGCCTTTTCCAGCACCACGATGCCATCACGGGCACCGCCAAAGAGAACGTCGTCATTGACTACGGGGCCAGGCACGGATTGCCGAAGGGGGATTCTGCTCTTTTCATTTAAAAATGAACATTTCACATTTGCAGCTCGAAGGCAGATGTGCTGACAGCATGTTCCCGTCTCCAGGCTTTTGCGGTCTCTCATCGGTTTGAAGAAGGTGATCATGAACGCAGCTCACTTCCTCACACTGAAGAATAAAGACCTGTACCGTTTCTACCAGACGGAGCCTTTCTTGGAGACGGTGAGATCATCCCGATGGAATTAGCAGCGTGCCGGTACCAGGCAGTAGCGTGTGTGTCCCATGCCGCGCTCTGTCAGTCAAATCCGTGTGCTGCCCCTGAAATCCGGTGTCCTCTGTGTGATTCCAGGACGAGAGGCGAGCGACACAGGACTCCCTCCCGCAGCGCACGCTCATTGAGATGGAGCCATCACCAAGGTGAAGTGCTGGAAATCCCTCCATCCCTGTAGGCGATGCCTGTTCACCTCATTCTTTGTTACTCGTTCCCCTTTTTGCAGAGGGAGTAAACATGTTGCTTTGGGGGGGGGGGGGGGGATACACTTCCCGTGTTATTCTGATCTTGAGACAGTGAATCTCTAAGTGACTGCCGTGTATTTTTGGACATCAAGGTTTGGGTTTCCGGCCTGGTACACAATGTTTGTGTTTTTTGGGTGCGTCCCGGGATGTTTTGAATGACCTGGATAGGGTGCCAGTCAGCAAGGAGAATGGAACACACTGGAAGCGTGGAACCCTGGATCCGTTTGGGGGTTGGAATGGAAGAGTGGGCTTAGATGAAACGCCATGCTAATGGTTTACATATATGTAGCTTCTTGTTTGCTTGCATGCTAACTGCCTTCCTATGCGCGCTGTGTCCGCCAATAGGTACCTGGTGGTGGTCAATCCGGTGGAACAGGAGCGGCTCTGCCTGGTCACCATCCTTGTGAACTCGCCGAGGGTGCGGGTCCTCACGGAGGACGGGCAGAGCCTCACAGCCCAACTCAGTGCTCAGTGGAGCTCCCCCACGGAGATGAGCTCCGACGGGTACCAGGTGGGTGTGCCTGTCAGCCCCGTGAGCGGGGCGCTGTGCCTGGGGGCTGGAGGAGCTTCAGGTCTGGGGGTCATGCTTCCCTACATCCATATGGGGGCGGTAATGTGCTCGTCTTGCACATCGTATTACATGCTTTCATCATTCATCCCCGACATCTGGGATGGTGGGTTCGAATGTGGGAACATCAGGATACTGAGGCTGTGATTTTAGAAGCTTGGTCCAAACATCTGTTCTGGTTTCCATGGGGACCAGATGGGATGTGGTGGCTTTCCTTTTTAAACGTATGCTTCAAATGCTCAGCACGTGTTTTCCACACATTTCTTTTCCTTGGTCCAGCTTTCCTTCACGGCTCGACTCCCTGCCCTTGGCCTCTCCGTGTTCCACCTGTACGACTCTGCTGACTCACCCCTGACCCTGCGCTCCGACTCCCTTCTGAGGCTGAGTGGGCGGACGCAGGCCGGCCGGGCCGTGGACCCACTGCAGCTGCGCACGCAGGCTGCGGACGACCGCAGATTGTACATCCGCAGCCGAAGCCTCACGCTGGGCTTCTCCGGAGCCACGGGCCTCCTGGAGGTCAGGGGGCCTGTGGGGTGGGCTTGGTGGG
>JAODJX010000007.1:5495945-5506755 GCA_026776945.1 Isichthys henryi
TCTCTTGTTGTTATCGAAACGACAGGTCTCGCTACTCGCTTGTCATTGGTCAGCTGTCAAAAAGACGCTTGACGTAGAGCGTTCTTTTCAGAAAAGTTGAACTTTTTTCAACTTGAAAAGACGCTCTGAGCTGCAGAAAAAGACGCCGGCGGTGGCGTTTAAAAAAGTGTTCAGGACTTTTTTGACAAAACGGTTTACTCCATAGGGTTGTAGTGTAAAACATACGCTGGCAGTTTGAAAAAAGATGCTAAGTGTGAACATAGCCTAAGGATGCCGCACGTTTTCTAACTCACTGACGTTGACAAGATTATACCTTTAGGTATCGAAATTTGGTACCGAACGAAAATGATTTTTTAGATACTCGATAGTATCGAGACGATTCGGTCGGTGCTTAAAAAGTATCGAACTCGATATCCAGCCCTAATCCTAATAGGGGATAGTGGAAATTGAGAGCAGGGCCAAATTCTGTAAAGTAAAAACTTCCCGAGGAAGACGCACAGTGGCTATGGACAGTGTCGTTTCGCTCCCACGAGAAGCATGGTGCTGGCGGACCAACATGGTGTAAAGAGTTCGAACAGTGAAGGGTGATTAAGGCAGAGTGAGGCTAAGTAATGCGGTGTTTCTCAAATTGGTCCTCAGGGACTCCCAAACAGGCCACGTCTTTGTTTCTTTCCAGCGCGGCTCCCTCACCATAATTCAGTGCTTCCGGCGCGGTCCACTTCACGGGGACCTGCTTCATGCTCCCTGTGGCTGAGTAGATGCCGTCATCACCCTCGCGGGACATCCCAAAGTCGCTGATCTTCACCACGTTCTGGTCCCCTACCAGGCAGTTCCTCGCTGCCAGGTCCCTGCCGGAACGACCGCCAGTGAGGCAGGGAAGACAGTCCTATGCCTCGGGCCAAACCCTTCATTCCTCAGGTTTAACTGGAGGCCAGGTGGCCATTCTGCCGGTCACTCGTCAGCTTGATGAAACAGGCTGGGATGCATCCCAGCTGATCTCATTATGCTAAAGCCCAGCAGCCCATGAACCTCAGGAGGTTCTGCAACCACCTCAAGCTTTTAACACAAATACCATGATAAGCTGTGACAACATAAAAAAAAAAAAACTCCATAGCAATAGGAGGGAGTCTGTTCCTACCACTGATGGCTTCTTGTACACAAGTGTTTCTTATGATGGTTTACTAGAATGTCCAGGATGTAAGAAACATCATCTCACCCGTACACATGATATTTTCCAGGCATCCACTTTGTAAAGATCCACATCTCTCACCTGTGAATGCAGTTCTTACTCTCCAGGTACTCCATCCCTGATGCAATGTTCTCCACCATTTTGATCAGCATCTTGGCCTTCAGACTGCTAGCCTCATTCCGTAGGAAGGACAGGAGGTCACCCCCTGCCAAAACAGACATACGGCATTTCCAATTGTACTGGCTGGCATCGACCGGGGTTGAAATGGTTAAAAATAGGCCCAGCTCACCTTGGACCAACTCCATGACGATGTAGATGGGGTGTTTCTGAGTGCACACCCCAATCAACTTCACGATGTTGGGGTGGTCATACTGTTTCAGAACCCTGGTCACACGACATAGTTGCAATCAATTACAGGGAATTAGTCCATTCTGGCTGACCTGAGACTGAGTGTGAACGTTCATGTGAGTTTGCGTGTCTCTCTGTTGAGTGACCTAGCCTCCATAAGGAACTTGTTCTTCATCTCCAACGGCAGGTTCTCTCTGCAGGTCTTGACAGCCACTGGGGTGTTGTTGGAGCGCATGCGGCCGCTGTGTACCTCCCCAAAGTTTCCCTGATTGGATAAATTCTGTGTCAGTCAGTCCCACTTTAGGTCACAACTACACGCAGAGGTCAGACGCTACCCCACTCAAAGCTTCTCTAGATCATGTACACAGCTCTCAAAAAATCCGAAAATGAGAAGTCTAAATGTGACCCATCACCACGAAATGAGTCTTAAGTCGCACTGGTAGAAATACACCCATAAGCCTCATTTTGTGGTGATGGGTCACAAATATTCTACCATATTCAATACTGTTAAGATCCCACTTCCCTTCGTCAGTGTGATGCAAAATCAACTCACCCGGCCAATGTGCTCCCCAAGGATGATGTCATTGTGATCCAAGACCCACTTGTCCTAGGCAGATGGGACAGCAGCACATAAGAATTACGGCAAGTCGGTCGCAGCAAACTGGTCTGGGATCGCGCTAATGCTAACCGTGGCACCTATCTGCTCACACTAATATTGAGAGTGTGGTCAGTCCTAACAATCAGGAAGGGGAATGACGCTGTAGTCAGACAGATGCTGGCGATTATCAAACATGTGCTAAGGAAACCAAACCCATTGCCAGAAGGGTTTTCATGATAGTACACCCGGTTACACAATATTGAATCATCAGGTCTCCGGGTCATTTTTCTTTGCACTCATGCCATGGTGTGTAAGGCAATTCTGACGAGGAACTTTCTGACAGCCTAGCTTCCTCACAAAAACATCACCTGTCAACGGTGACTGAAATGGGGAAGGACAGTCATGATGCACATTCCTAACCATATTCAGGTTAAAGATGAGGAAGTGTCGCTTATCTGCAGACGAGCGGAGAGGGGTGTGGTCGTCATTAGCAAGCCAGACCCCGTGACGCTGGACGGCTGATTGAGACTACCTTAACGACGGCTCTCTTCAAAATTATGTCAGTCTTCTTGGTGACATTCTGGTGCGAGGTAACGAGATGGTTAAGCAGCAACGGGATGGTGGAAAATCCTTCTCCGTCGAGCCGATACACGTTCTGTAACAGACAGGAGAATGAGATGAATGACACCCCTCCCCCCCCCGCCCACCAAACAAGGAAGTTAAAGAGCTTCAGTGTCAACCAACCAGAGGTACACTGAGCATCGCTGCTGAGGTCAGAACCTCAACGCTGCCCTCTAGAGGAATGGAGAGAGAGAGAGATGGGGGCAAAGGGACAGAGAAAGAGAGAGAGACAGAGAGTTGGGGACAAAAGAACAGAAAGATGGGGAGACGGGGAAAAAGAGACAGAACGATGGGTGCAAAGGGACAGAGAGAGAGAGAGAGAGATGCAGCCCACTGCAGCCAGTACAAAGGAACTCAGCAACTCAGGAAGTAAGCTTTGTGCCTGCAAAGCTCACAGAGAGGTTTAAGCGGCAACTGGCTCTGTTCGCCGCTGGGGGGGGCACTCACATCACCGCTCTGGATGATGAAGTGGCGACAGAGCCCTCCCCAATGCACCGAGAGAACGTATTCCTGCTTGCCCTGGCTCTCCCGCACCAGATAGTCCCCATCCTCCTTGAGCAGTTCCTGCACCTCCAGCCTTGGAATGGCCCCGTGGTACCAGGCCTGCTGGCTCAGGGGTTTCTCCACCTCCGGCACCAGCAGCAGGGGTGGGGGCACCTGAGGGGGCAACAGTGGCACAGAGGTCTGCCTCAGAGGGCTGGCACATGCTTCCCTCAGCCGCTGTGACTTTGGTTACATTTGTGCCAGGCTGCAGGTCGTTGGCCAACACTCAATATGGTACAAAATAACAGGCCTCACTCAGTACTATGACGCAATTGTCGGAGTGCTGGATCGCAATATGAGTTTGCAGTTTGCTTCAGTACGGTTTTTATATAAGTCTGCATGCAACACAGATGCATTTCTGCCTAATGCCTTCTTCAGATGCCAAAACGCGTCTGTGTTGCGTGCAGACTGATATAAAAATCGTTCTGAAGCAAATTACAACCTCTTTTTGGTACACTTGATTGGCCAATGTTCAGCCGCCAGCCCCCTGATTCATTACCTAATCGTTAGTGGCCCTTTGATCACGGCACTGTGAGGCAGGTACTACTCACTGTGTACTTAGGCTTGAACATCCCAGAAAGGTGACTCTTCAGACCTTCCAGGATGAGCATCTTGGAGCTCTCCTTCTCCCGCTCCTGGAGGAGACAAAGAGGGCAGCGGCTAACTCACTCGCCGGTGGCCAAGTGGCGGGCGAGAGCACCACTGCATGCCATCAGTGTGCCTTTAGACTGCATAGGCCCTGCCAATCTACATGCACGCAGTCGTCACGTCGCTGAAGAGCGGCATGTCGACTGAAGGCTGAGAATATGCCTGGGGGGCTGTCAGTGGTTGCATAGGAAAATTGAGGGGGTGGGCGAACGGTCAACAGCAGAGGGGGCTTCTGAATGTGATTTAATGTAACTCATGGTGCTGGAAACTGACAGTCACCGCATACCCACTGATGCAGACATGGAAAAATGCGATGGCTGGTCACAGAAACCAGGGGTGCAACAATCGCTTACTTAGTGTTTATTTATGTGTGAAAAGATCTTATCCAAAGTGAAAGAGGAACTGCTGCATTCAAGCTCCCCCCCCTCCCAAAAATAAACAGTGACTTTCCATCTCTGACATTATCCTGTGTAGCAAGTACCACAGAGCAAGTCTGCTGACCCAGCGTCTATGATCAGAGGCTCGCCAACGGCGAGTCTGCTAACCGAGAGTGACAGGACACTGTCCATTTCAGCACTTGACTGTGTGGAAGCTCCCAGAAGGATTGGGAGCCTACGCTTCGTGCACTGACACATCACACGGCTGCTGTTCATTTCCCGTAACGCCACGCCTGGACAGACAACCCTATTTGTGTCACTGTCAGGAACAATACCCCCACTCTGAGCCCAGCACAGCCATCGCTCCACCCTCCCGGGCACAATGGCCTACAGGAAGCAGACGCCCGGACATGGGGGCAGGGACAAGCCATCACAGCATGTTCACGTTGAGGAGGAATGTCCGGAACGGAGGCAGGGCTGTCGTACAGGACGGGCTTCCAGAACAGATCAGATCAGAGCTGCCAAAAAACATCCCGTCTCCACACCTCTGCATTCTGTGAACTTAGTTGGCGGGGAACAGCTAGCGCACGCAGCAAAGTCAGGTGACGAAAGCAGTCTGTTCATTCGTTCATGTGTCACTTGCTCCCCATCGCTATATAATTCTCACTCTGCTTTCCCTTGTCCCACTGTACCCACCCAAACACAGCCTCCACAATCGTCCCCAAATAAAGATCCCTGATCCTCTGCTTGCTGCTGTCACTGCCATCTAACCCCGCGAGAGTCCTGCTGCCCTCACAGTCCCTGAGAGTCACAATTAAGACAAAGTGATTGAACTTCATAAAGCCTTGAAATGAAAATTGTAGCCGTGAAAATGCATACCTGTGTCTGTGCGTGGGGAAGGGGCTGGGGAGGCGGCAGACTCACGCTGGAGGTGGTGGATGCGCTGTCCTCATCCAGGAATATGGCCGGTGGTTCCTGTGAGCCCAGCGCCTGCAGCTTCTGGGCCAGCACCAGCCTCTGGGCCTCCAGGGAGGCTCGTGTGCCCATGGATCCCACAACCATCTGCCGGCTGTCCTCCAGGGCGTTGCGCTTACTGAACTGGTACACCCTGCGTACAGAGAGGCTTTCAAGGCGGCCTGCTTCTCCCTCACTCCCCAACGAAGGTTTCAGTCGTCGTTATCGCACTTCCTGACTGAGGACTAGCTTATCGCACCGGAGATCGCATCGCAGGGCTAGGGAGCTCACGGCGGATAGGCCGTCTCCAGACGTCACAAGCATATCAGTAACTGAAAACCGGGAACTGCAAATCAAAGGGCTGAACACTGTCTTGTCACTCCAGAAAAAGCACTAGGGCTGAGCTTAGAGAAACGGAAACTACCAAAAAGCCACAATGCAGCTGTAATTTAAGACAGGAAGCTGTTCATTATAGAAGCTCTCAGCACCCCATCTATGCTTCGTCTTAATTCTATAATTGGACCCAAGTCCCTGTCTCACCTCTGACCGATGTTGGCGACCTCCTGTTCGGCCTGCAGGTCCAACTCCAGCTGGGTCACGGAGGCCTGCTGAGCTCCCAGGGTGGCAGTGACGCTGATCAGCTCCTCCTCCACGGCCGTCAGCCTGTGGCGGGGCAAGGAGGTAAATGCTGTGCCCCAGGGTGTGAAGGAATAACAATCTTCAGGATCGGAGGGACGAAAAGGGACTCACTGGTGCTGGATGCTCTCCAGGGTCAGCTCGTTGAGCACCAGCTGCCCAGGCATCAGCTGCTCAGTCTCAGCGAACAGACTGGTATCAAACTCCACACAGGGTAGCACCTCAGCCACTGACCTACAGGGACACACAGTAGGTGGGGTCACAGATGCCCCAAAACTACGCAATGGACTGGGAGGGTCTCATTCTGACATTAAGTCTCTGACATTCTGACATTAGGGATGGAGTCTCATTGGCTCTGGAGGAGCCTGAAGCTGGAATGTGAAGGCAGAAGACAGTACCTGTTCTGCTGGATGAAGCTGTCATACTCTCTGTGAGGATCGACGGCATTCAAGGCATTTGCCATCTCCTGGTGAACCACTGCCACCTCCTCTTGGACTAGGCTGGTGAGGTCCAAATACTCCTGCAGGATCTCCTTCCTGATGGAAAAGAGTTGGGGCGACACTGGGGTTAAGCGATGTACAAATCTGGAAAGCACTAAACAGAGAGTAATCTCAGCCAGTGTCCCAGCAGTTGGGGTTCAGGGTCGTGCTAATGGGAGTGATTACCCTGCTGCTTGAGGGATTTGACCCCACAACCTCCAGTGGATTGAGGGATTTTACCCCACAGCCTTCTGTGGATTGAGGGATTTGACCCCCACAAATTTCTGTGGATCAAGGGGTTTGACCCCGCAACCTACTGGGTGCCGGCATACATCTCTGAGCAATAAAGCAACATATTTCAAATATTTCCAGCACTTTTCTCTAGAACCAACAAATTCAACCAACAACTCTTAAATCAAAAAATATACACATCTACAGTCCACTTCATTTTTTCACGCAATTATGGATTCTTTGACCGTCTGCTGCAAACAGGGGTTTTTTCTCACCCAGGTCTTGACGTGTGGTGCAACCTCAATCGGCCCCTCATGACTCATAACATAACTGTATCTACCTCAGATTCCATTTTGCATCGAAAGAGGAAAGAGCAGGACCTCTTAAGTTCTGCAAGAAAATACAGACAGACCATTCCAGATGTTCTCCATGTATCCACAGCCAAAGGTATGGCTCACACGACGCTACGCCTGACTATGCTAACATCTGCAGCCTTGCCAAGCGTACGTGCTAGTGGTGCATTATCAGATAGTTGAGACATTTTAATCTTTCACAATCGGCCTTTATGGACAGATCGTTTGCATCGTGCTACATTGCACATTCTGTCAGTTGCAGTTCTACGCCTCATACACACACTTAAAGCTGTTTTGTCAGTCTAAAGCATTTCAGCTCACCAGTACACTGGTAACAGCAAACAATAGGCAATGCTTTGGATTTCATCCTCGCTCCCTTTCGCTCCCTCGTCCCAACATTCCCAATTTAGCAACAAAGCAGCATAAACCACATGGAGGAATTTGGTCTCTAAGAAGAACTCGACACCGGTAATATGGATCGTAATACGGATTGTGGATCATGATCCTGCCTAGAAGAAAAAAAAAACGTGACATGACATTTTGCCATGCACATAGCCCGAGCACACTTACAGGACTAACACCATCTCTTCCTGCAGGGTCTGTAGAGCGTTCAGGAGGGCCGGTTGGGCCTGGCCAAAGTGGTGCCTGTGGTGGACCTGGGCGGCCTCCACCGCCAGGACATACTCGTTATGCAGCTCGTGCAGTTTGGAGGTGGCTTTCATGTAGCGCTCCTTGGCTTTCTCACGCTCTTTATCTGCGGGGGGGCAAGGGGGGGTGCACATGGTCAAAATGGCACAGACTCTGCTCACTTACGTGGTTATTAACTAACTTCAAGAGCACAATAAATTTCTCGTCAGTCTATAAGAACTTCTGGCCGTTTATTCATTAATACGACGAAGCCGCCCCACCCCCCCCCCCACACCACTAACACCCCAGACTAGCCCCTCATGCCTATTCAGGTTTCCTTGGCCCCCACCTTCGCCCCTGTCAACAACAGTTTCTGAGCAGATCGAGAGTGTAAGGGATCTGCACTTGGGGTGGGGGGGCAGATCAGAAGTGGGCCACCCGCCAGGCCGCACGCCCCTCCCCCACCTTTGCCGGCATCCTGGTACTTCCTCTTGGCCAGACCCGCATCTCTTGCCAGCTGCCGGTAGCTGGTTTTCACTTTCTCCAGCTCTGCTTGTGTTACCTGGCATCACAGAGAGCACCAGTGAGAGGGAAATCGGGGGGGGGGGGGTGGCCGCAGATGACATGTTTCAGCAAAGGTGCTTGTCAGTGTTTCAAGAGCAGAAAGTGACGGATTTATACGATTAAAGGCAGCAGATTTCTCAGGTTAACTGAGCTGCTCAGACCCATTTGCAAGTGACTTTAGATGCCTGTCATGTTCAAAAGGAGCTTTTCTTGGGAATTTTGATCAAAGGTTGAAATTTTGCATTCATCTTAGGAAAAAAAAAGCCGATTTCATATCGCAAGGAGCAAACCTGAAAAGATGTTTTTCCCATTAAGATTCTTTATATGTTAGTATTGTTTACAACTGCGATATTCAGCGCTTATCGTAAAGCAACAAAACTGGCTTTGTTCAGCTTTGGTCAGGAAGCCTCACCCGGTTCAGATCCTGGTTGAGGAGACTCCACTGCTCTCCGTAGGTCTTACGTAGCTGCTGTTTGTCGCGGATGAGCAGGGTCAGCTTGCTGACCGGCCCTGCAAGGAGATCTTCCGAGTGCTTCCGCAGGATTCGACTCAGGCTTTCTGTCTGACTCACCATAGAATTCCACGTCTTGTAGGGGGAAGAGCAAGTACAGGAAGTGAAATTATTTACCCATGTTACTGTTGTCCTGATGCAAGACCAGTAATGAAATGTGAGAGTCTGAGAAATCAACCTCAAACATCTCATGATACCACTGGTCTCCCTTAAGACTCTAAATCGGGGACATGGACCAGTTAGGAGAGAACAAACTAAACTTCTAACCACAACATTGGACATGTGACATAGCCAATAATTATGCTACCGTTGTCTCCTATCTCTAACGGTAAGCTTCCGGAGGACTATCAGATATAAACATCTCTGTCTCAGGTACGCATCACTGACATGTATCACGTACCCAGAGATGAGTCACCAAACCTCGACTGCCCTGATCTGTGTTACATGGCACCACGACGGTGGATGACTCTGGGTTTGTCATTGCCAGTTCACATAAAAGGGACAGGGTCCACACTGCAAAGTAAGGATATCCACCCCCGCAAACTGCGCACTGCCAATATCCCCAATCCCCCCTTCACCTGCAGCCACCCCCCCTTTTTTTTTCTTGGTCACCTTTCCTACATTTTCGATGACAGGGCGGTTTGCATGTACTTCACGGGTTTTGCCAATTGGGTGTGACTTACGCCCATTTTATCCCTTAAGCTTTGCACTTAAACCTGCTCTATGCCGTGACTTTATCTTTGTTTGCTTACATTTAGCCCAGAATCCATTATATCAGGCAAGTTATTTGGCTAAGCATGAAATCCTACTTCGTGATACAGGCCCCAGGTTAGGTGTGTGCCATGAATTACCGGGGAAAAACACCCAGCTTAAATGTGAGCTACGACTCGTAGTACCCAAAACATAGAAGCCTCAAGTAACCTGCTTTGCAGTAAAGCCTCTCAGTTAAAGTAATCTGCAAATGAGTTGAGAGATGCAGATGTGTTCAGTAAGCACTTCAAACTTCACGAAGTTCAGGTTCAAGACAAACCGTTGGGCCGCGATCATGCAGAGCAAGCTGGCAATGACACAAGTTTACAAATTAAATTAACGAAAACAAAGGAAGCATTATTTACTGCTAGACAAATGAATATGGATGATGAGAACCTGTTTATATGCATATGTGCAAAATAATTATTTCACAAAGAAATTAATGAGTATAATAGTTTACGAAAATGTGAAAATACCACCATCTTACTCTGCACCCTCAATTCTAGGTTATATTATCATTTTAATCAGTGCAATAAAATAAAGAGGAACAGAGTTTTCAGGGACAAAGATTTCAATGTATGACTAATCTCTACCGATGGCCACTGTGGGCTGGTGCCTGGATACGGGTTACCTACGCCGTCTCCATGGCAACAGAGCCCATCTCCGTGCCAACAGACACCTCAGGTAATGAAAGCCAGCTGACCCCTGATTAGACTGCTCACCTAGTCAGAGGGGTTAATTCGGGTCAGTTGGATGGATCTGGGAAACTCGTGGGGGCTGGCTGTGATCCCGGGAAGGGTCAGACGTTGTTGATTTTGCAGTTTTGTTCCGTTTAGGAGCCATAATGTCTGTCACATTTAATTGAGTTAAATAAGGTAAATGGATTCTATTTAAACCCTATTGCTTGAATCCTGTTCCCTGCAAATGAACTGCTGATTGACAGCTTCCTCTTCATTCTCATTTTATATAACCAGCTACTTTAAAAAAAAAAAAGCACTGGTGGCTCAGTGGGAGATAAAGAAAAGCATCCTGTGACCATCGATGGTGTGAGGCAGCAGCATGTCTGATCACCGCGATGTTTCGGCGCCTGTCTCTGATTACGCCACTGCGATGTGGTTTTAGCACTAAGCTCACGTTCAAAGGCAGTTTTTCTGCAATTATACATGCATTTCTTCTTTTTCTGTGTGTGAACATTAACAACCGGGCAGAATGTTACTTTTTTTCTAATCATCCTTTAGATTTTAGGCTGGGAAAGGGTTTTAGGGTTTGGATGCTGTGCCGAGGTCTCTTGGTGCTTATTTGACGGATCCATCCATCCATCCATTTTCCAAACCGCTTATCCTTACTGGGTCGCGGGGGGTCCGGAGCCTATCCCGGAAGC
>JAODJX010000007.1:5506855-5519390 GCA_026776945.1 Isichthys henryi
CCAGGCGGGGATTCGAACCCGGGTCCCAGAGGTGTGAGGCGACAGTGCTAACCACTGCACCACCATGCCGCCCTATTTGACGGATCACGTATTGTAATTACTTTTTAATTTTATTTAGGCAGAACAAGCAGCCGACATGACTAAGACATATGCTGTTTCACATAATAAATGGGTGGAAGATAATACTGAAAATGTGTGCTTGGAAAAAAAGTGTGAATGCTAATTTGATTAACAAGATTACGATGGAAATGTTCTCCTGTCTACAGGCCGCCCAAATTTTTACACTAAATCGGATCGTATCATGTGTGCCAAAAGTGACATCGCCGCCCCTGTTGTAAGGTCCTCCCAAAGCACTTACTGCACCTTGTTAAACTGGCTGATGTAGTCCACCCCCCCTCCAAGGTGGGGGCCCTCCAGCTTCTCCACCAGCACCGACATCTGGTGTAACTGCACGGAAAACTCCTTATCGCTCTTGGCTCTCTGGCTCATCCACTTCTTCATGGTCTCCATGACCCGCAGTTCAGAATCCTGGAGCCGCATGATTGCACCGTGGGCCTGAGGACACCAAAACTCCTTTCCGAACCCCATGCCAGCCGCGAGGTCACAGAGGAAGCTCCAGCTAGCAGCAGTGTGAACTGACAAAACACAAACAGTGAAAACCAGCTAAACTATGCCTCCACTTAACACTAACTTCACATCATCTGACTGGACTAGAGACAAAACAATTACAACCGCAAGGCTCCTATTGTGAACCAAGTAGCAGTTTTTTTTTATAGACTTCAAGCATCTTTATTTACATCGGCAAAGATATACGTAATTCACAAACCCAAATAACTATGCGCCTTAGAGGACTGTTTCGAGAAGTATTTTGCAATGCACGCAAAACCATCCCTGCTTGACTGCTTGTAAAACATTTGCATAGAATAATGCGTTACTCAGGATATAGTTCACATTTGTTCAGTTTTATTTGCGAAGCTGAACATTTATTATGGGGGGTGGGGGTGTGGATTAAGTAAAGGACATTTTCCAAACCTACGGTAACCTCTGGGTGTGTAACCTCCGGAGCCAGCGCAGCGACAGAACGATACGCCGTTCTGCATTTACTGTGCGTTACTATGTTAGATATCTAACTGCGCGCAGTTACAGGCTAAAGCTGGATAAGATGTGGTCAAAAGCGGCAGAACAGCTGAATGATAACAGAAAACCTGAAATGAATAGTCTAGGTTGTATTCATATAACCCAATTCTGTATTATCACAATATCATGTACAAGATAAAATAGCATTCACCAATCCCATCTCCCTTATCATAACCTCGTTCAATTTTTCGTAATCTATTTCAGATAAAAGCAGTTGAAAAACATCCCAAGTGGTATACGAAAGGCAGAAGCTCTACTGCTTTCTGTTACCGGTAAATTCAACTTATTTTAATTTTCACGAAAGCCAACTTTTACATGATAATTACTACAAGGTTAGCAACTCCGTCGCGTATTTCACACAGGAATAGTGAAGCTTATAAGTAACTCGAAAGCAAAATACCCGGGGCTTTATGTGACAACCAGAATAAATCGGAATAGTATATTAATTCATCTACCATTAAATTCAATATATTTTAAACGGACAAATTTGACGCCTTATCCATAATAATGACATTTTTTGAAGATCATGCTAGTTTAATGCTTAATTTAAGATCAAGTTTACTCCTGCCAAAATCAGTTCACGTACATTTTAAGGATGATTGTGTCTGTTTTGTGCAGTAAACAAAGCAAGACGTGATTTTAAACGACACTGACAACTATAAGAAATCGACGCTCGCTACTCACCTCAGTTACCTATATAGTGTAAATTATCTTCTTTTAAGATCGAACTTCTTCCAGATTTGCGTCCGGTCATGTCAAAATAACTGGAGAGCAATTAAGGTCCAGAACATATGGGGGAGATGCACAACATACGTAATAAAAAATAACAGTGCATTTACTGCCGCTGTGCACTAAGAACAGGAAGTGATTTTTCAGCAGGGTGTGTAAGCTGGGAAATGCCACTGGAGCACAATTTCGTGTAGTAATGAGGAAATACCAAAACATTTTGGTCCCAAATGAACATCGGGGAAGTAAAAACCATAAACGCTTTAGGGCTTTCGGAGACACCGAAATTACATAATATGGGTTTAGATCTAGCTAAGGGGGTGGTTTCATCCGGGACATCAGCACGCCCGGCTCCATCCCAAATTTCATCCCGAACCTGTTTATTACGGTGATCAATAGTTATTTGGGTCCCTATCGGACGGCACAGGGTCTGTGTGATTCATCTGCAGTTGCAGGCTTGGGTTTCAAATTAAGTTTATCATCTATGATAATTCATATGCATGTACTTTTAAAATCATGTCACTGGACATTTACAGTAGACTTAAAATTGAAAAGCACACACCTGATACCCCCCAGGATATAGCAGCAGACCCCCCCCCAAATTAGATTTTAAACTCACAAACAAGATGTTTCAGATTCCTAACCATGCACTGATTCACCTCTCTGTGCTAATTAACACACAGCTCTCGAGCTGAATCATTTTTGGTGGAACAGGGAAAGAACTGAGCTACACAGGGTTCCGGGCCCCCAGTACTGCAGTTTGACACCCCTGGAATAGAGGATGTAGGCCTAAATTTTATGCTGACATTTCCCCTTTGGTCTTATATTTCGGTTCGGTCAAAGGGGCGGATAATATAGCCACTTTATTTTTGACCCTATAAAGAAGTGAGGTGGCAAAAAAAAAAACGACCGAACGAACTACCTACAGATGAATTAAAATTAATTGACGACTAATTCAAGTCGAACTGTTAGGGTGGCTTTGAAGTCTAGTGTATAGATGCCATCTCTATAACGGATATCAACATTATACACACACACACACACAAACACACACACACATACACATTTAGTATTCCACGATCAGTCATATTGTTTCTACCGACATGACAAACAAGTCCGATTAGTTGATCGAGAATTAAAAACGTATTTGCGTTGTACAAGGATGAGCTTCACCTCATTGGACTGAAAATCGCGTTTGAGGCGCATGTCTGTATATGCGGTACAGGGCAGACAGGGTTAGTAAGACTTTCAATTCCCGCTTCTGGGTCGCAGTATTACTGTACTTCGCCTTCTGCTTGTCTGAAGTTGCATGCGATATTTTGTTGCGGAGCACTATGTCAGCGTACACAGTCACTTCAGCTCGAATATCAGGTCCGTTAAAACATTCCCAGTGGCCTCTTACAACAAAAGACACTTTTGCACAATTGAAGAGAAACGTAGGTTTGCATAGATTTTATTTATTTTTTTGTGTATAATCTATTTAATCTGCATATTGACATCAATTAAATAAAATGGGAAAATTAAAGACAAGCAAAATAATTTTTAAATTACAAGACTGAATGCACTACACACATCTATGTGTGTACAATTAGATATAAAGATAGGGAAAAGGGAACACCAGAAAAAAGGAAGAAAGTGTACAAAAATAGGCATTTTGGATTTTCTTCATCCCAGGCATTCACCCATAAATTGTATCGACTACAGCTTTTTACTGCAGAGCTACAGATTCCCAAAAGGCTATCGACTTTGCCATTTAAGACCGAGGTCAGCCGAATTACAATGGGTGGACATCTAGAGCGCCACAAAGCCCCTGACGCAACCGCCTCTGTCATCCAAAGATTTTCAGATATTCAAACGCAAAGTTTGCAGCACAGACCTCGCTGAACACACACCCGGTGCACTGATAAACAGGGATGGTGCCTCGTGGAGCGTTTCAACATGTCCCTGAACCGGAGAATGAGTACAGACGTCAAGGAATCGGAGGTCAGAATCATACAGTCTGATCAACATGTACATCAAGGGTCACTGGTATCGGAATGAACCAGCGTCTCCAAACTATCAAGTCTGTTCATAAACTATAACATTGGTCTCGATTCTGCCAAATTAATGTCTTCGATAATTCCACCGTGCCATACTGTATGCTACTAGCCATCACTGTGAAGTTCCGCTGCTGCACCGGAGGCAGCCTGTAGAGGGCGCCTCCTCACTCGCAGCTGCAGCGTATCGAACTAAAAGTTTATTACCTAACTGTTGCTTTAAATTAACTACTTAAACAGCACGTAACCCTATAAAAGTATGCAGTTCAGCAATCTGGTGCAATGGTCCAGTTCTGTTTAGACAAAAGTTCCTAACCAGCTTTGGCAATAATACATGTCTTACCCACACAGAGACAAATCTGTCTAAGTGAAGGCAAATATTGCTTGAATTGTACAAGTTCTCGTATGAACTGGAGCTGGACTTCATGGTGGGAAACGTTTACCAGTGAAACATTCCTGGTGAATTAGCACATTCAGGTGATGTTTACGGCTATATTTAGGTCTGCTTTTGATTGCACAAGACTGACAGAGGGGCAGCCCAGCCCCAAAAACATATAAATCCACTCATTTAAATAATAATCATAAACTTCAGCTCATGGTGAAGACGACGTGATGCATAGAGAATTTTACATGAAGCATTAAAGACGGCAGGAAGATGAGCGACGCCGTCAACAACCCGGCAGATTGGACTTTCTAGAAAAAGAAAAAAACTCTTCAGACAAGAACAGGTTTTCATTCGTCGTTCGCATCTGTTTTCCCCAAAGGCTTTAACATTATGGGCTTATCCACTGCAGCAGCTCCGTAGGTCCTTAAGAAGAAAAAAAAAACCGAAGTATTGCACACAAAAGGTCTCTCGGCATCTTGTTGGAGATGCATCGCTGTCAGAACAGAGCTGACAGTGTTCATCTGCTAGGGATGGTGGTGGAGGAGAAACGACCAATTCATCTTCTGAGAAACATGGACCAAAGATGATTTGTGGGCAGACGATTGAAACGGGAAGCAAAATAGTGACATGTATCTCAGAAAGGAAGAAACCACAGTGCCCATGTATGGATATTCAAATAAACAGCTTGCTTGTTCTTGACATTGTCGCAAATAAAAACCCAAAAAACTCCACCACAAACTCGAGTGAACACTTCAGATTCAGGAAATGGATGCAAGTGAATTACAGTAACCCTGGACACCCAATGTAGCCACACTACTCACCCCCGGGCGACAGGAAACCAAACCTGCCAGCATCTGCCACCCCAGATGCTGCTTTGGGAATTCTGGTAGAAGCCTGGTAACCCTCTGCTACATCTAACCGCTTGCTGACCCCCTGGGCCGCTCAACCACCGGCTGAGGGTCCCTTGAAAAGAAGTATCAATTTGGTTCAAGGCATTCCTCAACCAGCATCTGAAGAGGGGAGCAAACACAAAGGCAATGGTACCGCGGTGGGATCTTACGAAGCCACCCTGGGCAGCAAAGCACTGGTACCAACAGCCTGACAGGTAAGTTCAAGAAGGTTCCCAGAGGCCTGATTGAGGTTTGGTGGATCAGAGGTTCGCTTAATCTACAAGGGACGGATCTACAAGGGATGGATTAAGGTTTTTAACGGCTAGACTGAATGGGATGCATTGCAAGCCCAGCGCTCTGAGAATTACAAGGCATCTGTCCTAAACCTGATGCAAAAAATAATGATTGGCCATGAGTCTCCATATTATCACAGGACTTCTGTCCCATGAGGACAAAAACCAAGGGGAATAATGAACGAGACCCTGAGACTTGGAATTCCTGTCCAACCATTAGCATAGGTGCGGAGCACAGGTCAGCTCAGAGTATGACGGTCTGGCGAGCCGGGGAGAGGGCAGCGTGAGCGCAGTCAAAATGGACCACTGAGGTAAGCAAGATGCTTCACAGTTCAGCTAGAGCTCAAATGGGGGGTGAGCAGGAGGACGGAAGGAAAAAGGGGGGGGGGATGAATGAGCACCCCCCAGCAGATGACAGAGACAGGAGGAAAATGGGTGGGGACACAAAAGGTGCAAGAGACATTGCAGGAGGGGGTGTCAAGAGGGAGGAGGGGGTTAAAGAGCACTTTGGGTTTTGATGAAGGCAGTCCTCTCGCTGTGACTGTCAAACTCATCGTTCTCGGACTCGGAGAGGCCCTCCTCCTCCCTCCACATGGATGGGATTCCCTTGTAAGAGACCATCCGGCCCCTTCCCAGGCCGAAACCCACCCGGACACCGGCCCCGTTCTCCATCATGTGGTGGAGTTTCCCCGAACTGCTGGAGCGGAGCTGCAGCAGAGCGAAGATGCCCACAAATGCGGCGACGATAAAGGCGCAGCTAAACACGGCTGCCATCGCGGGCAGGCGGGAGGACCGCCCCGGCTCGGGAAGGCCCCCGCCGTTGGAGAGGTTCTCCAGGACGCTGGGAGACTCGCGCTGTATCTGGTTCTGGTGCAGGCAGCCGCCAGAGATGGGGTCCAGGTGGCTGTGTGGCGGGCAGGAGAGACAGTCAGTGTGATGGAGGCCGCTGCAGGTCAGGCAGGACGCGTGGCAGGGTAGGCAGGCCAGGACAGAGTGTGTCTCCACGTTATTGTCCAGGATAATGTCCTGGGCAGCAGCGGTGAAGCCGGGAGGGCAGGTCATCACGCAGGCCTCCCTGAAGAGGACGTAGTCTGGACGACACTCTGAGGAGACAAACACGGGGCAAGTGTCAGTGAGCATGACAAGCAGAGGCCAGGAGAACCAGCGAGCAGAATGACCACAGGGTCCTGAAATCATTACATTTACGAGGGTCTCAGCTCATGTTCGGAGGCAGGTTTTACAGATCAAGCACCTTGCTTAATCAGGAAGGGGCCTTTCTGGGACCTGAACCAGCAACTACCAGAGTTAACACTAAATCCAAGCCTCCTGAAATGTGGAACATCGAGGTAGCTATACTTCTTTTGCAGTTGCTAGAACGCTCTCCTCCATTCTCTTCTCCCCCATTCCTTTATTCCCCCAAAGCCCTTCTCCTCCTGGACCTCTCCTCTTTCCCTGCCTCGCAGCCAGAGGGGGCTTCTGATGTCAACCTCCATTGCAGCTAAGCTGCCTTTACCCCCCTGCAGGAAATCTCCGGACCTTGCAATTCTGTTTGTCTGGAAGTCCACTTTCTACGATCGTATTTCTGAAGTTGCTTGTATCTCAGATTAGCAAATCATTCGCCTTAACTATTCAAAGATGGCTTCATGCCTCAGAGTGGATTAAGATTTGGTTGGGTGAAGCTTTTTTCTCTCCCCTCTGCTTCTCTCTCTCTGCGTTCGCCCCTGGGAGGGGAGCGCTGGTCGTCATCTGCCACTAATGACTTAGCTTCTCTTGGTCTGTCTCAGGGTTGAGGGAGGTGGAGGGGGGGGTGACCATTAGTGGGGGCAGGAGGCTGTTTTTGTACATGGAAAATTTTTTGCTTGTTTCATTCCTGTTTTTTCTTTAATTTGAGCATAAAAAATACTACAGTGAAGTTCACCACCCACAAAGGGGTGGATGCTGGGTAAATTCATAATGAAACCAAATTTAAGCATGTTAAGAATGGGGGGGGGGGTCACCTTGTCACTTAAGTCTAACAAACATCAAAACCTGGCTTAGCCTACCTTAAATATACCTGGAACATGTCCATCACCCTACAGTTCAGCAAAATCATCAACAAAGCCTATTTTACAATGTTGTTGAACATCTCATGTAATTTATTGAATAATCATTGTAAAATTGCAGCGGAGGAGCGTCTATATTAAGGGGCACGATCTCACAGCTGCTGCATTAGCGTCTTGATGGAGGACATGAAGGTATGTAGGAGAGAAAGGGACACGATCCCCCCCCCCATTCCACTGAAGACGAGGCTTCATTAAAACTACGGCAATGTGCCCTCAGTGTCTGCCGGAGCCACGCTGACTGCCAGGTCAGGTGTGGTGTGGGACATTTTATTACACGCTGAATCACTCCGAAATTTTATCCTCCCCTTTCCATGTCGATTAAAATTCACCGTTAATGTTAATTTCCTCGGTTAAAAACGATGTATTTCTGTGGCAGCCCTGACATCGGGGGGGCATCTCCGCCACACACTCTGGGCGCGAAGGTCTAATTTGTGCCACAGTAGCGGTTTGAGATGGACCCCATCAGAACGGCTACTGATAGCTGGCAGGAGACGGCCATCGTTAAAAGCAGGCGGTCACCGTGAAGCTCAGCCTGATCTCGGCCACTTGTTATGGGCTTTGTCTCCATAAGACATGCTGCAGGGGACGTGACAGACTCTGCAGGGATTTCTGGAGATGAAACACGTGCATACTCATGCAAAGGAAGGAGATATTCACGGGGTCCTTCTGAGATCGTTAGGACGGAATTAAAAGATCTGGAAGATTCGCTGCCGCCCAGCACCCCATTAGGCACCTCTCCTCCCCACCATGCTGTTCACCCCCCTTCTTAGCCCTGGTCAGCAGGCTAGACAGCATCTGCTGTGCCCAGCTTGTGCCCTGTTAATGACGAGGGTGGGCAGACCGGGCAGAGCAGGACTGGCAGGCACAGCGAGGTGGCAGGGAGGTAAGGAGAGTCAGTTAATCGACGTGCCACTCGGCTCCCAGCTTGATGGAGGTGGACCAGAGAGCCTGCCACAGCTTCAAGCCCAGAGATTTACCACAGCGGTCTCTGGACAACGATTTCGATGACATCACAGGGGAAACTCACCAATACACGTCTGATCAGCGTCAAAGGTCTTGCAGCTGTTATTCGGGGGCTGGCTGATGTCCAGTCCAGAGAGGTCAACGGAGTCCGGGCCAGTTCCATACAGGACGAGCGTGAACTGTGTTAGTGTTCCTGCGGGACCCGGGACAGAGAGCACAGTCACTTAGTGGCTGGGGGCGGGGGCCCAGTTATTTAAAGGCTTAAGGTGGAGTCAAATCTAATTAGGAGAATCTCATTCCTTCAGAGGAGAAACTCCCCAAAGGACAAAAGTCATTGCATCAAGGAAAATACAAGGTTAGTATCGACGGCAGCACTTCAGGACGTCCATTACGGGAGAGCGCCATCCTACCCAGGAGGAGTGAGCTCATTCGCTGCCCGTGATTACAAGAGCGAGAAGGTTCAGCGAAGGACATCGCAACGTTTCAAGTAAAACGGGTCACGCTGCCTCGTTCGGCGATGTCAAGCGGAACAGGGTAAAAACGGTGACTCGTGTGGCGCGTCACAAAGGCGGCCTGCGCAACCCTCCGAGATTTACTGCAGTGACGGAGTCCTGACAGGGGCCGGGTCTGAAGCCCCCTGCTCCGTCTTGATTTACTTCAGGAAATTTAATTCACTTGATTTACAAGCTGGTATAAAGGCCACACCAACCAGGCCGCGTCCGGTCATGAAAGGGAACAAAGGAGCATCGGGGGCGACCTGTTTCTGCGGCTCGTTACGGCAACTCTGCTTAGAGGCGTGAAGCACCAGCAGTCACTGACCCCCACCCACATCCAGGGAGGACTCGGAGAGCCGGACTTATACTGAGCCGCCGTTTTTCAGCAGACAACCCCCCCTCCAAGCCGGCAGTTGATGCTACAGTCCCCTTACCATAGTCACTGCTCCCAGCAACATTTTCGATCTCGAGCGTCCACTTCCCTTGAGGGTCCTCGTCCCACGAGTGTGTAGTCATGAAGGCCCATTCGTTAAAACCCTCCGAGGAGTAATCATGAGGCCTGGGGGGGGCGTGGGGGGGGGGAATTGGTTATGGTCTTTTTATATCGATGGAAAAACACCACTCTAAATCAAGCAGCATAACGGTACATTCAGCTGGAGGCCAGGATCTGTGGGGCTTGGGGGGTGGTCCTTCAAAAGGAAGGGTACGTTTCCTGAAAACCGTAATCACTAAGCGTTTAAAACTACTACATTTATCTCACAGACAAAAGAGAAGGTGTATCAAAAATGCAGTTAGAAACACTCTTATTTGTGTTGTGTGTAATTTTCTTGAATGAATATACAACCTTCATCGTTCATGCATCTTCAAAACTCCACCATGACTCATCTATAGCTGGGAAATGTAGTGTATGGCGACGGATTAAATGCACAGCAGAGGCCAGAGTGGCATGCAACCTACCTGGGGGCCAGCAGAGTAGAGCGAGTCCCTTGGGGGCTGACCAGGTAGATGGCCAGGTTCCCCCGCCGGTTGTAGGACAAGGTGAGCTGCGCCTGGGCGTGCTCCAGGGACCTCACATAGTTGGGCATGCCAAAGCATGCGTCCACGCTCTTCGTGATAACGAGGTGGCTGCCGATATTCCTGCCGCAGCGAGGAAACGCCGACATGTGACAACATTCACACGGGTTGCCCAAGGAGATGCCAGCAATTGAGGCAATTGGCTGAACATGTCAGCTGTGCTACCGCATGGAAGGGAAGGGTGTCACCAAATACCCCAGGACGATGGGGCCCACACAGGCAGGGCTCTGGAGCAGAGGCAGCCCATCCACCAGCCTGGCAAAGAATCACTTAATCCCAGTGACACTGAACCAGCAAAGGCAGTTTGGCTTCCAACTCGGAGGGCCTTTGATCTAACTGACTTCTCAGAACCAGCACTAAACTCCAGCTCTGCCCAAAATCAACAAGGGGCTTAGAGGCGGCTGATAGGCTACCGAGAGCAGTAAACAGAGGAGTGCATGAACGCTACGGCTTCCACCAGCACTTGCTCGCTGTGGTAGAGAGATATGCTCCCACCAGAGCAAAATAATCTGAGTCACTCTGCTCAGAGCAGCACCATTTAGTTTTGAACAGGCAGCCAGAAAGCCACCTATCGCGTCCCTCGAGGACCACGCCGGTCTATTTACGAAGTGCTAGGCTGTAAAATTACACATTTATTTATGCTAGTGTAACCCAATGCTGTTTTTCAGCACCTTTCTCAGCTTTTAGCATGGATAAAGGCCATAAATGCATGCAGATGAAGTTGAAGGTGGGCAGCCCTCTTGGGTTTGGGAGTCTGTACAGATTAGCACAGGGTGCAGTGGGGTCAAGGTGCCAGTGGCAGGCGCCTGTCATACTCACTGGGGCTTGGACACCATGGAGAGCACACACTTTTGCTGGGGGCCCACACTGGTCCAGTTATGAGCCAGGGCCACAATGGCACTGGCATCCAGGAGCCCGTAACCGTAGGAGTGGCTCACTGGCGAGAGAGAGAGAGAGAGCGATGGAGAGCGCAGCCGAGGATCACAGCACAGCTAGTAAATACCCAAGACCAGCCCTATGGGCCCGGCACATGCATAGCGGTGGCCTCCTGCAGTTACCCCTGCGGCCCACGCCATTGGTCTTCCAGTCGCTGGTGGTGAGGAAGGCGGGTCGGGACGTCCGAACCACCAGGTGCTGCATGTCCCTCCAGGTGAGGTTCTTGCTGCAGGGACACAAGGAGGGAGAGCAGAACAGAGAGCCTGAAACGGGAGGCCGTGCTGTCGGCCACAAGGAGGTCACCTTCAGGCTAGCCAAGCCGGCCAGAGCGAGATAGAGATTTTACAAAGGGGAATTAAAGGAAACGTTTCATAAGCGTATGCCTCTGTGCTCACGGTGAAAAGCTCACCTCCTAACATGCGGGGGTGCACAACCTCCCCTCCAGTCAAACACACCCATGTCCCCAGCCGCTTCAGGCGACACCTCTTCAGATTCTTCTGTTCCCCTCCCCCCCTTCAATGTGACTCTGGCTAGGAGAGGCCACAGACAACCCCCCCCCCCCCACCCCAAATTTTGTACTTACTTGGCTTCCAGAGCCAATGCGATGATGCCAGCGGCCAGGGGGGCGGAAGCTGACGTCCCTGTGTGCGAGTCTGTGCACTTCTGCCTCAGGTCCGTGGTGACCTGGGAATGACATCGTGATCGTGATTGTCAGACCTGGGGGCAAAGCTCCGCCCTGGGGGGGCAAAGCTCCCAGTCAGGACAGGAGCTACAAAAATAATATAAAACAAAACTGCCAGTATTTCTGGAGACTGAGCAAAGCCCAGAGGCGTGTGACTCCGCTGCCGTTCAGAGAAGCACCTTCAGTTCTACTCAAGTGGGCCGATGGGGAAACAATGCAGGAGAAGATGAGTAAGTCCATCTAAACCCTGAAGAATTTCACACTTTTAGGTACGACCCACTTTATTCGGGGGCTATTTAGAAGGAGATGAGGAAAGCATCCATAATATACCTCCCAGGGGATTTACGTAACATGTTCTTACGTAGACCGGAATATTCCGTGCGGGGCGGGAAGCTGCAGATGGTCTGTTCAGAGGCTCTTCCTCCTAAGGCCACAACCTGCAGCTCCTCTCAGCACAAGGCACTTTTATTGAGAGCACGAGGCTTTAAATAAAGTTAAACCAGCAGCCTTCAGTAGGTCAGAGGTTCTGCTCCGGCAGCAGAAACTCAAAGAGACCATGGTGCTCATCTCTGGCTGCAGGGCATACGGCCTAAGGTAGGGGCAGCCGCGCGGTGTGGACCAGGGCACTGGCGGGGCATACGGCCTAAGGTAGGGGCAGCCGCGTGGTGTGGACCAGGGCACTGGCGGGACATACGGCCTAAGGTAGGGGCAGCCGCGCGGTGTGGACCAGGGCACTGGCGGGGCATACGGCCTAAGGTAGGAGCGGCTGCGCGGTGTGGACCAGGGCACTGGCGGGGCATACGGCCTAAGGTAGGAG
>JAODJX010000007.1:5519664-5534580 GCA_026776945.1 Isichthys henryi
AGACCATGGTGCTCATCTCTGGCTGCAGGGCATACGGCCTAAGGTAGGAGCGGCCGCGCGGTGTGGACCAGGGCACTGGCTGGGCATACGGCCTAAGGTAGGAGCGGCCGCGCGGTGTGGACCAGGGCACTGGCTGGGCATACGGCCTAAGGTAGGGGCGGCCGCGCGGTGTGGACCAGGGCACTGGCGGGGCATACGGCCTAAGGTAGGAGCGGCCGCGCGGTGTGGACCAGGGCACTGGCTGGGCATACGGTGCCAGGTCAAGCTGGCAGTTTGCGTTTCGATTATCACACACCTGGAGAAGCACGTGTATCTGACTTTCTACGAGAAGCCTCTCAGGCTACATTACTCACGATCTGCTTCTCGTTGAGGTTGCCGCTGCTGTAGGTGGTGGCCAGGGTGGAGGAGCACGCCTCGCTGTACCAGGGTACGTTGCCACTCTGGGTGGTGCTGCTGATGGACAGCGTGTAGATACTGTTGGTGTAGCCGTCGCAGTTGCAGCTGTCCCTCTCACGACCGCCATTGCCCGATGCCCACACGAAGATGGAGCCCAGGCCACCACGACCCTGTGGGACCAAGGAGGGTGTCGAATGTCATGTGGGGACAGGACACTTATGCAGTGACTCCCCCTCCCCACCAAATACACAAGCAAACCAACCCAGAACCATTAGGCCAACTCAGGCATATCATTTCATTGTGAGCTGGTTCATTTCATTACCCCAATTCATTCCGTCCTCATACCATTAGGCTACATTAAGCACGAGCTATAAGGTACAACTCAAGGTCTGATAAAATATAATAATAATATGCCAAACATGTAGCGATTTATGCACATTTTGACTAAGACTATACACATTTAATAGCCTATTAAATGTCTCAGTGTTTAGATAACATAAAAATGACCGATGGCTGCTGAGATATGGCTTTGGTTCAAGTTTTTACATCCGTAAACACAGAACAGGAAGAAATTTACAACCCCTCCCCCCACTAGGATTTATCCTGTGTACGTGGGTGTGTGCGCATGCACGCAAGACATTCAGTTTCAGCATTTCAACTGACGAAATTGGCGAAACGTTGATGGCTCAACCCTTTGTGCAAAAGAAGGCCACGCCCACCCTCCCCGGCACTTTGATCAGACCTAACGAGAAGCACAGCACCGTCAATAAAAGCAAAGAGCCACGAGCAAGCATCTGTCTGCCTACCTGCCTTCTGATTACACACCTGCCCGAGTATGGGAGGGGTTTAGGGGACGGGGGCGATGTTGCCCTGTCTCGTAACGTTCTCGTAAAAGCTTTCTGTGGGGGAGACTCTGACTAACCTCGCCGCAACTCTCATCCCTCATTGTTCTTACACTCACCATACACCTTGGGAAAACATTTGCACAAGAGGAAGTTCATTTTTGTCAGGCACAATAGGGATAATTTCACGAGCAAACAGTCTGACATTAGCCTAATGCAAAGCCTGCCATTTCCACGTCTATAAGCCATCCAGAGGCATTTCCCCCTATCAAACCCCTTCAGATTTCTGCTTGTCCTGCTACGAGACCGCACAAAGCCCACTGTCCATCTGTCCCAAACCCAGCGGCCAGGTTCTAGGTTCTGGTTCTGAGAATGTGATGACCTGAAGTCGCAGTGCTTCAGTGAGAATGCCAGAATGGGCACAGGACAACCAAAACCTCTAGAACTTGTGTTCAGAACCCCTTTAAATGATTAGTGACTTTCAGCAGTAATAGTGACTTTCAGCAACAGCTTCTCAGGAGTAAAGTGCTGCCACGAGTCAGAAAACCACTTCAAACTGACATTTCCTTCAAAACACAGGATGTCTTGAAAAAAAACCCTTAAATATTATCTTTAGTACCTCAAACTGAGCAGAAGTTCTTCTCGGGTGACATTTGTCAGCAATTTGAATGACCTGTGGCCAGATTCGCCGCAGTGCTCAGAAACGTTAGCAGAGGGCATCGCAGTAACGTCAGACTAACCTCGATTTTCACAAGGTGTTGTGCGAGACCAAAAATGGCGGCCTCCTGCCAGGCTAACAACATGTGGATAACGCTTTATGTTCATCTTCTCTTTCCCTGTGATGGTGGTCATTGCTTGGGTTTCTGCTAGCTATTGTTAGTCATCAGTATGCAAACTGGATTCATTGAAAGATTTTTGGAGAAGTGGTTCGACAGGCTTTGCAAGATCGATAAGGACTGTGGACATTAAAGGCAACGCTGAGAGACTTTGTCCATCCAATCATTCCCAATTCCAGCACATCATGTCCTCCAGATAAACCCCCTTCCTGTGCAGACCTCAGTGACATTTTATTATCCATTGAAAAGCTTTCGAATGTGGATTCCCATCACGTTGATTGAGCTTCACAAACAGTTCCTATCTATGAGAAAGCATTGGATTTAACCAGAAGCAGATTGAGTCACTCATGCTTGAGAATAAGACACTTACTGTCATGGTCAAGATACCTTCTGAGACGTCTAAACATCTCCTTTCATTGCGTCCACCGAATTGGCAGAGGGAAAACCTACAACAGTACCCATCCGATTGTTGCTAAATTCGAGCGTTTCAAACATAAGGATCTTATTCTCTGTCAAGGTAAAGAACTTCAAGGTACTGACTTTGGCCTCGATCAATTTCCGCATGAAATCATTAAGACATAAGACACTATTCAACATCAGAAAACAAGCCGTCGTTAATGGTAAAGCTGTCATCTCAGCCGACAAATCACACATTGACACTAAACTACATTCCAATAAATCTGACTCAAAGGATATTCTAGGAAGTTAGACATTGTTTCCCTTTCATTATTGTCTTATTTAATTTGTTATTCATGCTAATATTTATGCTTAAATACGATATCACTATTGTATTGCTATAATGCATTCATTAAGCTTTTCATATATAGGTAACCACTCCCAGTCTTCAGTCTCGCTCCCAGCAAACCCATTTATCCTCCGTTATGCGACTTCGCTCATTTTATTTTTTTCTTCCCCTAAGGAAGAATTTCTCAGCCCCTGCAATAAAACCGAATCCCCAGTCTATAACCATATCTGGACCCCTCTCATATATACATAATGTATACTACTCTGGGGGCGACATGGTGGTGCAGTGGTTAGCACTGTTGCCTCACACCTCTTTTTTGTATATCACACACTGGTGTGTCACTAAAAAAGTAAAAAAAAAAAATAAAAAAATTTAAATGCTTGGGGGGCCCTGAGGACCAGGACAGGAAACATCAGCAAAGAGGTTCAAATATAAGTGGGACAGGAAATGGGCCAGGTCATTTGTTTGGGGTGGATTTCCGTACCTCGGTGACGCCACGCAGAAATGCTTCTTTGGCCAGCTTGGCGGGGCCATCCACCGTCTTCCCGTCATCCTCGGGGCCCCAACTGGCACTGTAAACGTGGATATGCTGGGGATTGAGGCTGAGAGACTGGGCCTCAACGACATCAGTCACTTCTCCGTCCAGCATGCGTACACCTAGACAAGATGGGCGGGGGAGGGGGGTTACGGCACGAACCCAGAGACATGCACCACACAGAACTGCTGATCAGGGGTCTTAGAGAAGAACCCTCCCTGGATTACAAGAATTCCAAACCACACATACACACGTTGGTGTGAGACTTTCTCAGATGGATAATTTGAAGTCTAAAGGCTCAAGTTCTGAACAAAATGATGCTTAAAGAGACCACATGCATCAAAGCTGTGTATCAACCAGCCTCCATTAAAATGTTCTGCTATAGTGACAAAACACAGATACTGGGTTCGTCTGGCATGGAACTGCCCAAGCAGACAATGTGGGACCGGGAATTCTGACAGATGACTTTTCTGGCACGTTCTATCCGAACCAGTCCTGGCAGGGTCGGCACGAGTGGACTGAGTATGAATGGCGACATCAGAGCTGTAAACGAGGGCTTTAAATCTTCTAGATAATACTGAAAAAGAACAATCATTAGAAATTGCTACGTTTTGCTAAGTTAGCCAGGTTTTGTTTCCTATGACAGAGAAAAAATGTTTTAGCGTAAATTGTCTTAACCCGGCAGACTATTACGGTCCCTGCGATGTGACAATTGCATGTGCTTAACATGTGATGTTGATATTAACATCCACATTGTGCAGCCCCACAGCAGACTCCACCTGGGACGGGCCTGCCTCTCCACTTCCACACCAGCTCGTCAGGCTGTCTGGGAAGTCTCTAGTGCAGAGAGGTGGTCGCTGGTTGCTTAGCAATCACCGCTTCTCGTTAATTTAATTAAACCACAAGCTCAGTTATAAGAGGAGGTCACATCACCCTCCTTTAGATCATTACAGTCCTATTAGGAGAGATGGCATGAGATGGACATACTCAATGTACCACATGACAGGAGGAAAAGGGTTATGGTTTAAGTTCTGAGAGTGGAGACACAGCTGATAAAACACAGGAACCCCCCGCCCCCAAGAAAGGTGGCAGGCCGAGGGTAAGGAAAGCCAGGTAAATAGGTAGAACGTGAAACCACACTCTTGTCGACTTCACAGGCACGCGGCCGCGCTCACAGGCAAGCACGTATCAGCAGGCTCTTCCTGACGTCAGTCCCCTCAGCCCCCGTCCAACAGGCAAACGTATGTAGGAATCAGATCCATGTTTAACAGAATTAACAGGAAGCTCTCTTCCCAGAACCAAGCGTGAGTCAGGGCAGCGCCGGTGATATCAGAAGCCCAGAGGGCAGGGAGATCCCTCTGACTGGGGCAACATATATGGTTCAGCCAAAAAGGGCACAGAGTGACGAGGGTGAGGTGATCTGGCTCAAAAACAAACAAAAAACCTTATGCAGCAGTATAGATGTTAATCAGTGCCACGGAGAATGACTGTTTAACAAGGGGAAACCCGCATTTATCACGGCGCACACTTCTCTGGGGGGCTGAAGTACTGCCCACACACAGGAAAGGCCGGGACTCACCTCCAATCTTTGCATCGTAAGCTACACCCACTCCGCAGATACCATTGTTGGCCACGGCCGCCACCTCCCCGGCACAGCGGGTCCCGTGTCTGCAAACGAGAGGGGGGGGGGACAGGTGCTTTGAGTTAGAGACAAAGCAAATATATCTTATGCCACCTGACAGAAACAAACCTCAAAGCTGGCAGAACGTGTGGGTTACAGGTCTAAAATATCTAGGCTATCATACAGCCTTAGTTCCTCAAACCTGCCCCACATTCTATTATTTTTAAACACGATGGGTTTAAATAAACCAAAGAAAAAGCAGAAGCAGTATTTCAGACTGACCCCAAACACGCTTCCCGTTACGGCATGAGCCGGGTTTTCTGGACCTACATGGTGCAAATCGGTTCAGGTGAGAAGGGACCAAGACTCCTGACACAGCCCCACCAGAAAAAAAGTTATTCAAAGTGCTGATTGCAGAGGGGGGGCATTTGGGGACGGCAGCTCAACATTCCAGTCCGGTCAACCCATCCCGTCCCAGTACCACGCTGGAGAGACCCAAACACGGCTTCCAAAATGGCAGGAAGCTGTAATAATGAGGCTGGAGATTAGGCTGGATCAGCGGGGCCCGGTTCTTTTGCCCCAGAAGAACTCCATTCAGGGCTCTGCATCAGCAGCCATTTAAAAATCAGGAAATAAATCAAATCTGATTTAGTGGGAACAGAGAAGCTGGACGCTTCCACAGAGCCCTGAGGACCAACATGGGCCAAGCTGAGACAGACCTGTTGGGAAGCTCTCAGATAATGAGGTCATGAAGGTCACTTAAATCCCATGAGCGGAAGCACTGTTGGACCCCTAAGCAAAACAGGCACCCAAATCACTGCAGTAGAACATTACCGCACACAGCAATAACCTAACAAGTGGTCTATTAATGCGTTTTAAAAAGCCAGACACACAAACAGTTGGGACTTAACCTTGACACTGCAACCTCTGTAGCCAAGAAAACACTCCGTGACAATACGTGCATGTCTGAGGTGGGGGGGTGGGAACGTGCTGGCACCTCAGGAGAAGGAACGAGGCAGGGAGGATGACTCACAGGTGTACGACGAGTCATGCTTCAGAGTCTGTCAACTCAAATGTGGATTAATCATCCGACATCAAGGTTCGCCTTGGCGAGCAGAGTGCAGCAGCCCCACCTCTGGGCTCCAGGGGAAGCCATCTTCACATTCAGGAGAACGACGGCACTGCAGACCATCAGCCAGGTCCAGACATGCAACCGAAGCAGTCAATGAAAACCACAGCTGACGCCTACATTCCAGATTCTCCTGGAGATCCCAGCCTTTCCAGGTCCACACGACCGTGTCACACATCTCCATTCACCACCTAGGCAATGCTGGCACCAAGCAAGCAATCGGCAAGACGTCACGTCTACCGTGGCCATCTCTCCTCGATCCAGTCGGAGATGAAGCCTCCCTTCCTTTTTAAATACAATCTTTCCCTTCAGCAGCCAAGTTAGTCTCTGGGGAGACACCCAAACATTTCAATGCCATCATTCTGACCATCTAGTGCGCCATTCCACCTGGCTCCAGATTGAGGAAAGACTGTAGTATTATCCTTAAACACAAAATAACTGGGTACAGCAGGCAGGAGTAACAACACACACGATTATCTAAAGCAATGCATCCCAAACTGCTCCTTAGGGACCCATAGTCAGTCCATGTTTTCATTCCCAGACAGTCCACATCGTCTTACCAGGAGCCGGGAGGGAGCAAAAATGTGGAGCATCTGGGTTTCCCCCAGGACCAGACTGGGAAACAAATATGATGCAGTAGGTCTCTACCGTTTTAATCCAAGGACCCCATTTATGCAGGAAAACCTGCCTGATTTTAAGTGTGAATTCTGGGATTTCTGCATAACGCCATGAGCGAAGCTCTTGCACTATTTACAACCGGGAAGGAGTACTGTAAGTTCCTACTAAAAGTCCTTAATAAAGTCCTAATTCTAATGCAAAATAAATGCACATCAATATAAACAGTATTGTGTCATCCTAGATCTCGCCTTGAAAATATATCGATAGTGATGTTATATTTTTCTGAGCTTTAAAATTATCTAAAAAAAGTCAAAAAAAAAAAAAAAAAAAAACAGGGAACGGTGGTATCACATAGAGGACATTACAGTACATCCTAAGGAAACATGACATGGGGCAGAGACACACAGTGACAAACAGGAGAGATAACAGAGGACAATACCAAGGCTGCAGAGTCACACGGCGCCACTGGGCACAGGCTGCGTTCATCAGTAGATGAAATGTACATGCTGTGCGGGGCGGGGCACGAGTGGGAAGGTCGACGGTGAGCAAGGGACAGGTGGCCACCTGCCTGCACGCGCCTGCGTGACTCTCAAGGGCGATCTCACCCTCAGAAACACCCCCCACTCCATGGAGGAACAGAATCACTTTTGGCACGTCGTCTGACAGCCGAACTTTAACATCAACAGGTAGGCGAGAGAGAAAACGCCTCCGGGGATTTAAGGCTTTTGTTGCTTGTTCTGCTCTTTGCCGCTTTCACTTTGCAGCAGCAGTCACTGGCAGAAGCTCAGGACATCAGCGGATTCAGCGAGCAGAGGCAGAGAGCAGAGGCAGAGAGCAGAGGCAGAGAGCAGAGGCATCAAGGAAGTGGCATCGGGAGGGCCAGGGTGCCGAGCTGTGAGGCACCACTGCAGGAGTGACAAGCGGGTCTGCGCATCATGGGACTCGGAAAAGGGGGGAGATGCTTGAATCAACGTAGGAAATCTACACTGTGGGGGGAAAAAAAGACCCACCTTGGAATTCACAATGGGGGCAACAGCACAGGCACCAACATCTGACAAAGTCATTGAACAAAAACGGTGTCGAAAAAATGTACACTTACTGAAAATCGCAAACCAAAAGAAATACAAAAACAAACTGAAGATAAATTTGCCAAAGAAAAGACCGGAATATCATAAAGAGTCACAGATGTAACACTGTAGCTGCTGTTCCCTACTAGACCTGTAGGAGGCGACACAAATAAGTGGCATGAGAGACAAGGCTGTAACCTATTTCCATAAAACCCATGCAGAACCTTTTAATGCAGATCCAGGAACTGCATTAGTGGGACTATAAAAGTTAATTAAAAATAACAAAATGCAGTAGGAACTTTTGCCAATGCATCTTACTTCCAGGGGTTACAAAGTTAATGTGACACGCATCAGATTCATTGCTTGCTCAGGCTCGGTTAAAGGTACAAAGCAGGTGAGAAAAATCACCTTTCCCGTACACCACGCGCCCCCCCCCCCCCCCAATTTTAAATAACCCCCAATGGGTTAATTATTTGGTCTTTGGTCCCAGGATGAATACCCAAAAAAAAAAAAAATATAAAAAAAAATTAGCTGTCTAATTGTAATGAATCTCAGCTTGTTTTTCAGCGAATAATCAATCTAGTGCTTTTTAAAATCTGGGACAAAGGAAAAAGGGGAAGGGAGAGAAAACCCAAATCCAATTGAGAAAACAGTTTGGTGTAATTACACTGAGCACTGAAGCGTTTTCAATGATAAGACAAGCTTTCTAACATTAAAGCACAACGGCTTTGCCTGTATCTATGCTCCATGGAATACAAACACACAACTCCTGCAGGGGCAATAAGTGGCGCGCGCGCGCACACACCCACACCCACACACACACACACCCCAACAAAAGCAAGTGCGACTACACTCATTTCCACAGATTGTAATACCTCCAACTCAAATGAGGTCGTTGGGAGGTTGAGCGATTTCTCCCTGCTGTGCTGTTAAGGAAGCCAAATTAAGAGACCTGACATGACCAAGACCTTCTAGAATCACCGGGCCATTAGTTTAAATTCTGCCCCCTGGTTCACTCACTTGTTCCGAGGCTGGATTCACAGCCTGCTTAAAAGGATTAGGACACAGCAGGCTTACTAGACCCCCCAGGGCTCTGCTATTTAACCGACTGAGGAGCTCCTGAAGAACCATTAATGTTTGCCTTTACACCACCAGCCTTCAGCAGTGGGACTCCAGTCTGGATGCCCTCAAAGCCACCCCCCCGACAAATATTCTTGATAATCCATAGTCAAGGGGTCCTTGGTTTTAGCCAAAAAAATGCTCTGGTTTGCACGGATTTACTCTGAGAATATTCACAAGAATCACGACAGTCATGGTCACGCCCGGTTGATTACCCAGACTAAAGCTGTAAAAGCGAGTTTATGATTTTCGGATAAAACATCTCTCCAGCGGCCTGCTAAGGTACCATGTGCTAGTGCTTCAGTTGCCAGAAAATTCCTGAATGTGTCAGATATTTGCATTATTAAAGCCAGAACCTCGAAAAGTACCTGAGTTTGCCACTTTGCTCTCCGAAAAGCAGTAAAAACACACCTTGTCCAGAGCCCATATATGGATGCTATGTACGGATACTGATAGAGGCAAGTCTGAACCCATAAGCCGAAACGGCACAAACCAGGTTACATCTCCGCTACAATTTCTCGGAGACGTAGCCTCAGGAGGGAAACAAAATGCATCAGATTTTGAAGAGGCATCTGAGAGAGCATATGCCAACTGTGATCTTTTATGCCAAAGGATCAAAGCTCTGAACAACAGTATGTGGAGAGTTTCTGTGGCACTAGGGCACCTGTGCACATGCAGCCCCAGATGACGGCTAAAGTTCCCCAGACGGGTTAGAGTGGCTTCAAGCCAGACAAGACAGACGTGGGCGGACCCACATGCTATGGCGAGCAACGTCTCCTGTAGTGTGCAGGAGAGGTGCATGGAGAGTAAGTCACACCCCAAATTGCTTCCATCCCCCAGGACGGTGGTCTGTTAGGCATCATCCATCACATCACTCCCCGTCTTCCTTAAATACAAAAATATTAAATGGAATCCAAATTACCATGATAAAAAACTTGATTTGACTGAAAGCCCACGCGACGCTTAAATGTGTGTTTCACTGCTGGGTGCGTACGCGCGACCAGCAGCACACTGCAAACCCACAGAGGTATCCTGGAGTGGTGGTTCCCCACGCAGAACCAATCACTGTCGTCATGCCGCTTTAATACTCCATTTCTGGTGGGAATAAGTCAGATTTGTGAAGAAAGCACCCAATCCCTCGACCCCTCAGCTGTTTAAGTGGAAGCGGTTTGGCTCGGTGACAAACTCAACCATCTGCACCAAGATCTACTTAAAAAGGCAGCAACGGCACATTAGCGAGGGGCGGAGCCAGAGCGTAAGCTGGGCGCAAACACACCACAGCCTGAAATAGAGGCGAGAAGAGTGATCCAACATCTCATTTTAGCCATTTTTTTTCCCCATGGCCAATCACTCACTGTACATGAAGATGATGCAGAAGCCAGCACGCTTGAGTTATTCAATAGTCCATAACCTGATCGAGTCCCGGAAAAATGGTGACATTCATACAAAAGGTGCTCCAATCGATCGGCCATTGATCATCGTCGGCCGATATTCGTTCTAATTTGATCGGTGCTCTCTATAAAGGCCAATCAGGAACGCCGATCACATGACACGGTAAACGCGAGATCTCTCACGGCGACGGACAGTAAACTGCTAAAATGGCGTCCTCCACTCTGCTGCACACCTTGTAGAACTGCCAAAGACAATGAAACCGTCGTATGCAAGGTGTGCGAAGACGACGTGGGAGAGACACTTATCCACCAAAGAGGACAGTCGCTTGCTTTCAGGCTGAATAATAAAAGCCATTTCTCCGCACTCACAGAAGCGTAGCGAGCGACTTCTCAGCACAGTGGTGAATGACGTAGACGAGAACAGGAACAGACTGACCTCCGAAACGCGGAGATGCACATAAACATATATAAAAACTTAGCATCAATGCTTAAGAACCAGGGTTGGCAAAAAAAGGAAGCCGTGACAGGATGTAAATGTTGAGGAAAGCTTTATACAGAACGACTATAGCCGGTCTCTGTTGGCATCTTATGTTGCTAAATTTGTAGTAAGCCTATATTAAGAAATGTCATGCATTTACACTGTCTATTGGAAGTTCTGCCTTATGTAGCCTACAGTGAAATCGTTTCTCATTGTTATGCATGTTTCAAAACAAAAGTTCAGCACATTCAGCTTTGACTCCATATGCAACATTTTGTTTTAGCCTTCATATGTCGCCTTTCAATAAATGTTTCAATTTATGATGCTTGCTCAGTATTTCTCCAGTGCTGTTAGTTACTTTCATTGCTATAAATGTAAACAAATAATGCTACACAATCAACAGAACACTGTTAAAAAGCTACTGCATGCTTAAAATGTTTCTGAAACTGACTGGCAATCAGTGATCAGTATCAGCTGATACCGATTCCAGTGACTGGCAATCAGTGATCAGTATCAGCTGATACCGATTCCAGTGACTGGCAATCAGTGATCAGTATCAGCTGATACCGATTCCAGTGACTGGCAATCAGTGATAGGCTCAAAAAACCCAGATCAGAGCATCCATATTTAATATTGGTGATGTAGCAGCAAGCAACACACTGCAAGGCAAGAAATGTTGACCGCCATGTCCAAAATGTCACACTTTGGGGGTGCTACAGAGAAGTCATTTGTTTGGTGACAGACACAGGCCCCAACACCAAGCATGACATGGGGGAGAGGGGGGGCACTAAAGCGGACAAGACAGCTGCTACCGCGGAGAGCAGGTGACAGGCGCGATAGAGGTGGGACATGCTCAGAGCTGTTGGGAGTTTCAAGGTGGTGTTTTATAGTTCAGAGTGATAGCACGACGGGGGGGGGGGGGTGGGCACTGCTCTGGAGCAGGGCCTCTTAGCCCCCAGCACTTGGGACAGCTGGAGTCAATTCCGTCTAACGGCTGGTCAAGCAAGCGCAACGGCGCTGGCATTCAAAGAGCGGGGAGACGTGGCCGGGAAACCAAAGTAGCAGCCAGATTCTGCTGGGCTCATCAACGCCTCTGACCGACACCGCAGGAATTGCCGGTTTACAGAAAACAGCTCTGACACATTTGGAACATTCACTTTCCACAAAAAAAATAAATAAAAAAAATACACTACTGACTCTTCTACTCGGAGCTCCTTGTCAAAGACCTCTTCTTGAGAGAACTGCAGAATCCATCTTCCTCCAGTGCTCAATCAGGTATCCCCCAGTTGTGACGGGGGAGGATTAGCTTTATTCCAGGCTTAAATTGGATTTCACCACTGACTTTCTTCTTCAGCAGAGCGTTTGCAGAGTGGGGCAACACCTGTCTGCTGAACCCCCTGACATGTTTACGAGGCTCGGTCCAGTACGACAGTGAAAGTGAGACTCCCGGGGTCAAGAAAACTCCTGCGTTTGGAAGACATGGAAGCCAAAATGTCGAGAGCTTTGAATACAGAGCAGGTCTGCATCAGGCCCAACTGAACCAAGTGGACCTTCCAGTTCAACTGAGCAGGAAAAAGCAGCTTGAGTAATACAGCGATCGGTCTAGATATCGACCGGAACAGAACCAGGGGTTAAATGCTGCAATACTAAATTTATATTCCTGGGTCTGTGTGAGTAGGCAGCCACTTGAACAGCGGGAGGGTGAACAACTAGGTGTGGGGCTCTGGGAGATAAACATCTCAATCCCATCAGCCCACGAGTTTTGTTCCGTTGACCTCTTAGCCTTGCATTGTATGCAGACCAGACCCGGACAGTTTGGAAGGTGACCTGTTGCAGGAGAGCAGGTCTGTTCGACAGGTGGGCGTGGCCACCCCGTGAACAAGCTGGGGCGAGGGGGGGTTCTGACCTACACTCACCCTGCCACACCTTAGAAGGAAAGAGTCTTTAAATGCCCCGTGCTGACAGACAGGGCTACAGTGAGACACGTCCCCGCATGAGCACCGAGACCTTGACGCAGCAGATCACTCACGGAGACTGTTCTCCATCTTCTGAGTGCTGAGCAGCTGAAAAGGGGGCGAGACCTGTTGATGCGTGATTATCCTGAACAGAGATGTGTGCAGCTCGACTCGGGGCCATATATATTATGGGGGGGGTGCGTTTCCATTGGTCGGCAGATACCGCTGACGACATAAGAGACTAGAGAGCATCAAATAGTTAAAATAAATGTTCACGATGCCAGAGCTATTTAATTCAGTGCCCACTCAAAGAGGGAAAAGCATCTATGTCTGTAAACATGAGGGCTAAATTCAGATAGGCCCAGAACTTTCTGCAGCAGGGACGCTGAAAGAAGAAAGGCAGCATTATGGAGTTGAGGGATGTCTTTCTGTCAGAGCAGGACGCTCGTCAGGTAAGGGGCACGGCTGCCAGCTTGGCACACAAGCCTCCGTCAGCACCTGCCTGGCAACCGGCTTGACTGAGCGGAGCCACCTGGAGTAACACAGATGGGAGGGGCCACTTCTTCCAGCTCAACACTAATTTCAACATCTCAAGCAATCAACCCCAGTATGAATCACAGACCAATTTAACTCTTTGGTTGGAAATGGCCATCAGCTGAGGTACTGGAATTGTTACCAAATGTAGACTAAGTTTTAGAACTAGGACTGGACTATATGGGGGTTTTATACAACAGAAGCAGCCCCTTGGTTTCAGGTAGACCACGGTACCACTGGGTGCACCAGTAAAAATACTGGTCAAGTAGATTCTACTCCAAACTGCCAAATCAACTTCAATCACTTTTGCGGCTTCCGTCCATCCAGAAAGCTCCACTAAACACGGTGACAGATGACAGCAGCCATATAATGTCACAGGACCAAGACCAATCAGGCATTTTCACACAACCAAGCTGTCCGCGCTGTTCGACTCAGGCTTAGTAACGATATTAAACCCTCATGCAAGCCATCCCAGCCGCAGTGAAGTCAGGGAGCAGCCAATTAACACCACAGAAACATTAAGGGCTGACAGGGTCTCCGGGCTGGTTAGCAATCTAATTCATCCCGAAGATTATTTAATCACTCCAGTGCAACCAGGACGGCATCAAGACACCCAGGTAGTAAACACAACGGTCAAGGACGTCCAAGGCCTCTTGATCATGTTCCAACACGCTTCCAGGAAGAAGCCAACGATTCAGCGAGTATCGATGGCCAAAAGGTTGTTGCTGGACTTTAATCGTTCCATTTCCCAACACACTTGAGCGACGGCTGTTACACCTTACAGGTCTGATCTGGCAGAGAACTCTGGAAGAAGCCTGACGTTCAGAACATCGCTGTCCACACAGCCCCTGGCACCATCTCAGCTCTGATCCGCTAATTGGACATGACCCACAGCTTCTCTGGAGATAAAAGGCTGAGTGCAGATGGTGGAAGCTGGTCAGGACCCAGCCAAGCGATGCTCCTCTTATCACGGAAACAAACGCCATCCCCGTGGTCCATGGAGACACCAACAGTAAAGAAATACCGCTTCATGGCCAATTTACGGTCTCCCCAAAAGCTAATTCCGGGGAGCGCCCCCCCCATGGACTCTTACTGGATCAGAATGCAAAATGCAGAGGCGGGCTGAAACACACGGGCCCGGATCATGACCCCAGGCTCTATTGTCCAGACGGTCAAACGTAAATAAAGGATGAACCCGACCTCTATTTCACCTTTGAACAAAAACAGCAAATTGTGCCCCTGGTGGCGCTCCTACCTGTTGTCGTTAAGCTGCGTGTATCTGGGCTGTGGATCAGGGTCCCCGTCATTGACATCATAGCTGGCTTCGGGGTCCTGAGGACAGGAAGCGGCCGAAGAGTTAAACACCAGCCCAGCCCACGTTTAAACCCCCCACAAATAGTCTGTTGTAGACAAGCCAGCAGCCCGTACATAGTTATCCACTAGATCCGGGTGGTTCTTCTCGATCCCGTCATCCAGGATGGAGACGACCACGCCTTTTCCCGTGTAGCCCTGTTCCCAGGCCCCCCTGGCGTTCAGGTCTTGATGGTCAGCATTATACTGCAGAAAGCGAGAAGGGGGGGGGGGGGGGGGGCTGTATGTTATTCAGGCCGCAGAACGGCAAGACAATGGCCTCGTTTAGGGGATTGGGGT
>JAODJX010000007.1:5539118-5572805 GCA_026776945.1 Isichthys henryi
GGTGGGCACTGGGCATGTTGGGTTAGTAAATCTGTTGTTTTTTTCAATGAGTTGACGCCCCCCCCCCCCCCTCCACCTGTCCACAAAACTATTCAGCCCCTCCCTTCTCCCATCCTTTCACCACAGTGAAATTCAAGCAGGAATTCTGGGAAACCAAACCGCCCAGTGCTTCCTCGTCTTAGCGGGCGGAGCGTCTGGGACAGACTGCAAGGTTCATGGCACTGAGCCAGACCCAACCCCAGACCCCAACAAAAACACAAAGCCTGTTACTATGCAGCTGCTCTTTGTTAAACCTTCAGAAGATGCAAAACGCTACTTTAAAATCTGCCTTTGGAACACTAGTGTAACTTTGAATATAATACAGAACCAGGCCCAAAAGCACTAACCCATGCAGCATTCCTGTGTCCCGATGCGGTTTCAGCCAAACAGAGAGACTCTGACATAAAGCATCTCGCCATCCGCCGTATTCCTACCTAACGAGGCATTTTAAATATGTATCTTGTTCTTGTTTCAAGGCTGAAACGTGCCAATGGCAATTTTTCAAAAAGCATGGAGGCAAATTCATAATGTCAGCATGACACAGATTTTCTAGATCAGGGGATCTCAAAGTGGGGTGCGTGGGGAGAGATGGGGGGAGATGATTTACAGTATGTTACAAAGTACTTGAGGGAGGGAAAAAAAACTTAAAATCTTCTGAGAGGACCCCCGGCTGATTGGTGAAATCCACTGAGGGGGGGTGAACCGACAACAAAATGAGAGTCTTGAGTCTCATGCACTTATTTTTGGGGCTGTGGGCTGAAAAGTTTGGGATCCCATGCTCTAGATGGACCCCCTAAACTGGGAGATGAACCAGAATGATGGTGGGGTCTCACTATCCATATTTTAAACCTTGATAATTCCACAGTTGCTGTTCCTGTACGATGGGGACTAACATGCCTTGAGCATCGACATTGAATACTCTGTTCACCTTCTGTTCCTTTAGAAGCATTCTCCAAAGCAGCACATGAAAACCTGAAATCCTTTTAAAACGCTATACACAGAAAACCCAACTGCTGTAAGACGGTCAATGTGGTGCGTCAGTTTGTCTCATCTCCGGTCGTACCTGGGGATCCTTCTGCAGCTTGACGTGAGTCCCACGATGCACTGAGAGAGACCTCTTCATCACACCACGGTGCTTAAAGTGGTAGTAGTCACCAAACACCTGCAGAGAACAAGATAGGCCCTTAGCGTTCCATGGACGCAGTATTCAGATACCAACAAAACCCCAAAGTCGGTGAATCTTAAAGAATTTTATTCGAAGATCGCCTGTAAGAACATGGTTCTCATATTGAATAATGACCTACTCCAAATGATCCCAGGGTCAATAGTGAAACAAAAGGCAAGAATGGCTCCCAAAATACATGAGCAAAAGTCACACTTGCACCGCCGCACTCCTGTCCTCGAGAGAGACGGTGCCACTTTCTGCTCTTTTGGGGAAAGGGTTCGAGCAGGAGACGGCAGTTTCCACAAAACGGCCAATCAGAAGCGGCCCGCTGGATGTAGAATACACGGAGACGTGGTGGGATGAGTAACGACAAACAAAAACGCCATGCTGCCCCGAGGTAAATTACAGCGAATGATGCTTGAAAGACCGAGCGGTTAATGGCTCGAAGCGTCTGCAGAGTCGGGCTCCCAGCAAAGCGCTGGTGAGCTGTGACAGGGAGGCGTCGGGCTCAAGGTGAGGAACGGCCAGGCTCGCCGTTTAGTCCCATGCATATTTCATTATTACACCGGAGCAAAAAGTAATTCGTACCTTCTCAGCCCGCCACATGAGTAAATAAAAAGGATAATGTATCAGCTCAGAAGCTTTTATCCAAGGGCCCTCACAAGTCGGCCCATTTGTAGAGGCAGACATTTACTGGAGCGATTTAGTTAAATCAGCTCAGCCACGTGTTTTTTTTTTTTTATATAAAAAGCTCAAACATGAATATTTAAAATTACACTCCATTACAGCTTCTCACCATAACCTCTCCAAAAAGGTGGAAAGAACGGGCGACCCGACTCACTTATTATACGAGGGAAGAGTCGCCAGATGAATTATTCATGGGTTCTGCAGAGTGCCCGTTGAGACCTACTCCTCCCTCCTATCAAATGACAGAAAGACTTCACTTTCCATAATGATGGTCGGTGCTCGCACGCTAATTGCGACTAAAAACGACACATAAGGATTGGCATTCAGGCCGGAGTGATTAGATGCAATTTCCTTGCCATGCTCTAGGTGGCGCTCCCGGTTCCACGATGACGATCTGAAAGTATGGCAAGACAGATTGGAGTTGGCATCCCAGAGGAGCGGCTTAACAGTTTGTAAACGTTCTGCGTGCTTCACTGTTGTCACTAGTGAAGGCACCCTTCCTCTGCAGTGCTTCTCCTAGGCAACTTCAAAGAAACAATGCCATTGAAAGAAACTGGGGGGGGGGGGTTGTCTGGGACAGGGAGATTAATACCTTTAGGCACATTTAAACCATCTTCATTAATTTAGCCTTTATCGTTAAACTAAGCAGCGCTCGTAAAACATCAGTTGGCCGCACACCGCTTTATGTAAACATTGTGCTGAATCAGCCTGGGCTTAGAGCTTCCAAGGCTCACCTGAAAAACGTCCAGGCCCCAAACAGATCCTGCATGTGATACCGTTAACATCCATAAAAAGAAAAAAATTCAACAATCCCCTTTCCTGACAAATTAGGTAAGACTCGCAAAGCTTTTTTTATTAAATACGACAGAATGGGCAGATGTGTTTCCATGGCAGCGCCTACAGGGATGGTTCACTACCCGGCCAGAGAGGCGAGTCCAGATTATGGCCTTAGATTCAGCATGAACTTGGCGGCCAGAGACATCAACCGAGAGAATAACTGCTCCCAGGAGCGGGAGGGATAATTCCAGTCCTTACAGGCTGACGTCTAGGATTTCACCCAACACCCAGAAGTACCCAAACATTCAGGGGCAGACGCTCACACCCACTAAGGCCGAATAGGCTGCACATACGCCAACCAGACGCACGAGGTGAAAGCTACATTCGGCTAAAGCACATCAAGAAATACTGGACACGAGTCGAGCACAGGGATCGCCAAGCAATGATGAAACGTGCTAACTGCTAAGGCACCCAACCACGCAGGTAAAGTGGCATGAGAACAAACCTAACAAAGATACCAAAAGTGCTTCCAAAAAGGGAATTTCAAACCATGTCCTGGGGAACATGATCGACAATTCGGTGAGGACACTGATGGACAAGCAGCCAGGTACCACTGGATCTCAGGAACTCCGGCAGCAAGATGGCCTCCCTCTTAGCAGGAAGCAAAATCTAAACCAAAAACTACATGAGCTTCCTATCTGAAGAAAAAAGACTGCCCAGCCACTCCCCAAAGATCCACTCCTCAGTTTTTTTGGAATCGGCACAGCGCGTAAAACCACAGAACGCGGATGGTCAGAACAGCATTTTAGAAATGTTACGGAGCAAAGTAATGGGTTGTAAGTGGTTCTGAAAATCTGACTAATGGCATCATTGGTAGAGCGAGGGAATAATGAATAAACGTCAGCTGCGGCAACTTCCCAAGAAAACGTTCAACTTCCAAGGAAGTATGTTATGCTTTCTGCAAAACCAAACATAAATACAAGTACAGAAATGTTTCTCTTACGGACCACGGCGAACACAGGAAGTGACAGGCATTCTGTCATGACAAGATCAGTCTGGTGCTCAGGCTACAGCCCATTAATCATCCCAAATAACATGCCTGTGCCTGTTAGACCTTGCTAAACAACCATCACTGCTCACAACCTGCTCGGAGCAGAAAAAACAAATACATATACGTACACATGGGAACATAAAAATAAAGCTCAAGTTCTTTCAAACTCCAGGCCGAAAGCATGACTACTGGCTTTCAAAGTGTGATGCAGGGAGAGACCATCAGTCGATCACCCCCCCCAGCTGGAAGATTTTATCCAGCAAAGCATTTCTGTCACGCTACACAAGCAGGCAGCACTAAAGCCTGCCCACGCAAATCAGAGTCTTTACATGAATAATAGGGCCAGAAACGACCAATAACCCCTGGAAAGGCTGTCCCTCTCAGGTGCCTGCAGGCAGATCTCGCAGGGAGATCCTCACAGGCGATTTGCAAGATGGAAAGAAGCTGGAGGCAGGGCAGAGAACAGAAAGCAGTACACTGCTGATATTTTAAATAAAGCCAAGAGTGCGGGGAGGGGGGCGGGCCATTATCTGGTCTTGGAGGACCTACCCTCCCCACTGCCGTAACCGACGGAAACCAGCGCCCAGCTGATCAGAATGATAGTTACTGCCAGGACCTGCTGCAGCCAGACAGGGCAGAATAAGGGTCCAGCAGTGGACTGAGGGCAGCTCCGCACCTTAAAATGCCCGTACTGTACTGTTGTGCAACACTCCAGTAAATCCCACTGTATAAGCAAGATTAGCTGCAAAACGTGACGAAACACGACTGCTCCCATCGGTGTGACTGCACAGTCCGATAGCTGAGAAATCGCTCAGAAACAGATTAGGAGCTTTCCTCGTCCGGGTGCCGACCCACATTAACCAAAAGGCCTGTGTTTAATGTCTTATGGAGGTGGGGTTCTGTAGCTAACACTTAAAATAAGACCACTGAAATCCCAGAAAACAGCCTCGCAAACTGGGCCAGGTCTTAATTTCGAGCCGTACCAAAAGCCAACCTACCTACTTCACAGAGGTTGGTTTATACAGAACTGATTTGCAGAAACAAAAACTTATGGAGACCAGAACATGAACACTGACCACCAGCAGGCGACAGCCATGCAGATGCCAGTTTGACGCAGTGGGACACGACACTGCTTCAGAAGACAGATAGACCTTTGACACGACGTTTCAGGGCCGAACCCCGGGGCTCTCAAAGCACAAATCCGACAGCCAAACTACCAATATCACACCCTTCCTTCAGGCGGCGCTCACGCCACCTTGCATTCACAAAACGGAATCCCGTTACAATGAATATAACTGGCATCCCACGGTTACACTTGAACCCAGTTAGAGCCCAAAATGGCCGAATCCTTTCACACCAAGTAAAAGTTTAAAAAGAGGGTCCACGGCAAACCCAGCTTTCAAAAGACACGGAACACTGGACTCATCACCAAACACTGCCAGGATGAACGGAACGACCTTCTATGTCCACGTGTGCTGACATCGGCCGCACGCGGTCCTCACACCGGGGCGGAGCTAAACAGCGAGAGGCTAACGCGATTACGGCTTACAAATGCCAGAGCTAACGAGGCCAGGCAAATAAAAGCTGCTGAGAGTAATGCGATTTGAAGTGAGCGCCACTCGAGCCCGGCTCCGAGGCCGTAATAATCAGCATTCTGCTGCACAGAAGCACGTAACATACAGGCTTACAAAGAAGGAAGGGGTTCCAATGGGCGAACGAACAGACAGATGAAGCTCTTAAGAAATCCGACCCTTAAGGGTGCAAAAATGTGCACGTTTTCTACGCGCATGAAAGTCATTCCTTATGGTGCTTGGGACTTAAACCTGTCTAGACACATGCTTGGGTCAAATTAAGCAGAATGTATTTTTAGATGTGGTTAGAAAGCCATTTGATTGGGGAGGGGGTAGGGCTCAATTAAAGATTTATATGCAACATGGGATTTTTTATAGAGATTCTTTTTTGAACAGGGACCCCTATATCAGGGTGGCGGTTCATGTTTTGGTGTTTAGTCCCAGACTGACGCCGTTGGCGGCCCAGCACGCATCACACCCTGGCAAGTGTCGAACCCAACCACACCGCCAGGGCGCCATCTTAAATCGTCGTGTCTGGCATGTCGCCATGCTGTGGGGCTGGGGCTCGGCAGCGGGAGAACAGGCCAGGAGCTGGCGGGAGGAACAGAATGTGCCGTGCTAGAGGGCACGGAGGAGGAAACGAGGAGGCCGGCACAGAAAGTAGGCCCATGTAAAGCAGGGAGCCCCACCTGGACTGAGCCCTACTCCACCTCCGGGGAGCGGGCTGGGCACCCAAGGCAGGCCCAGCGGGGAGAGGGAGGGAGAGAGTGAGTGAGCACGCTTATTGGAGTCTCACCCTGCAAACGTTGTGCGTGCAGAACTTGGACAATGCAAAGCTGCATTTCATGGTGCAGACAACACAAAACAAAGATAGTAATTAGACATCGTGAACACATCCAGTATACTCTCACAATCTAAATCTATATATTCACCTGCAGTGGACCCTAACAGGTAAGGAGCTGGAGGCCAACCAGGATGGATACAAGAACCCAAATGGCCCATTCGGAACCAGCTCTCCCCAGAAAAACCAGCATTGCAGCGAGCCCATCATTATGCGCCAAACCAACCCGGTGCAGTGGAGTGAACGATTCCACACACCAACACCAAGTGTATACTGGTAATTCTCTGCTGGCTTTCAGACGGTGGCGCGCTGACTAAACTGCGGCCTTCGCGTCCCACGTCAAAGAAGCCAAATGCAGCTTCGCGACCCCGATTCACCTGGAACTATCTGCCTGGACACCTTAATGCAGAGCATGTCAACACATCTCAGCAGGAGCAGAACAGCCAGAGCGAGGGCGAGGACGCACCGTGCCCCATTACGCTCGACCTTGAGGTGCTGGTCCATGACGAGTCGGGTCGGGTCGGGACGGCCCTCTGAGTCTTCCTAGAAACTGGGTTCGCAGGTTGCAATTACAGGAAACCATGAAGGGGTTATCGGCTCTCGCCACGCTTAGCAGACAGGAAAACTAAATGCGCATTTTACCACGTAAATGGGGAAACTCCAAGAACAGGAGGTGTTAGCGGTTGAAGAGTCTGCACTAAATTGCACCACTGCATGCGCTTTCAAGGGGGTCAGGTTGGGGTTCGTGCTCCAAAACGCCACAGCCATGTTCCTGATGGGGTCATGTGTGGCTCCGTTTCACAAATGACTGCAAGCGAACAGGATTTCCTACCTTCTGCTTTTTACAAGGCATCAAAAGGCTCTGCCTTCTCAGAAACATTCGTGCAGTTAGGAGGAATTAAAACTGGGGAGTGGGGAATATTTATAATAAATGGGTACTTAGCATGCTGTCGCAAAGAGATTAACACACACACACTCCAGTTTCAGAGACGGCACCCAGATGTTTTTAAATCTCTTTACTGAGGCTCTGTGTGCATCAAAACCATTTATATTCCAGCAGACTAACTTACCAGGGACAGAAGGGGGTAGGGAAAAAAAGCCAATTTGTTCCAAATAAAATCAGAACAAGAGACTAAACGGACCTATGCAGCACCACCTGGACTAGAAAAACAGTACTGGACGTTTTTATTGCGTCAAAACTGACGCAGGCAAAAATGAGTCGCCAAGGACGGCGGGCGAGTGGAGTGCCTGTGAGGACCCGGGGTCCTCGAACGGTGATGGCTCTCTCTGTCAGGACGGTGAACGGCTGATATTTCACTAGGAGAACCACAGACTGAACCGCGGCTTAAAATTCAGATTGTTTTACAGAACAGAATCAATACTGTCAACTGCTGACATTTAAGTGAGATGGACGGAATGGCTGTGGGAGCAGAGGTCAAGATTTTACTCAGAGTATTTACTGATGCCAGATAAAATGTTGACAGAGTTCTCTTCAGTTCAGTTTCCTCGTGACTGTGGTGAATACTACTGCTTGTACAATACCGCTGCCTGCTGACAGCCATGCAGGCCGTTGCTGCCCAGGGACCTGCCGGGCTCTGGGACCCAGAGACAGCACTTGTGGTACGTGGACAAAGGCACCAAGTATGGCCAATAACGATTCCCTGCCTGTAAGGAGAGGAACGCAATCCCTCACACCCTCATCTAAGGCCGAACCAGCTATCACGGTGAGAGCCCTCGCGACCGTGATACATCTCCATGGCTTCTGGAAGCTTCCTTTAGTAAGCACAAGACTTTGCCCTTAAAAGCTCCCCTTCGGAAGGTAAGACAGACAAAACCAATGGATGTCTTCATGGCCGTGGCAAAAAAAAGCACCTCAAGTCAGGCCAGACAATGTGAACTTCTAAAGGACCCTGAAGCTCTGTGTGACGGCCGGGTGTTTCAATCTTCATTTTAAAGACGAAGGACTAAAATCTCACATAACCATAAATTCTCCTGCTCAAAATTCATCATTCAGCTGAATCCACACAAGCGAGTCTGTGGTCACCCCTGCCTAACCAACAGCTTCTTCCAATCGCTCATTTCTCAGGACAGGCTGCTCTCCGGCCCCAGTCAGCCATGACTGCATGTGGTGGGAGTCCGGCTGCACATCAGCGCCCTCCTGTCAGATTTAAGACCTTAATGTGCTAGACTCCCAATATTAATCAAACAATGGTATTACTCCAACACCAAAAACAACAGCGATAATAAACCCTCAATGCACTCAAGCGGCCGAATCTCTAATTTCTGAAGAATTCCCACCATTTTAAAGTAAACAAATCACTCACATGGAGATGGTCCGGGGACCTAAGGCACTGTGTGCTCCTCTGGGCCACAAACATGCACAGTCCATACTCACCAAGCAGGAACTGCCCGCTGGTGGATGTGTGTTACACACGTGACTCAGGACAATTAGGTGAGCATCTGTATGAGTGGAGGTGCTTAAAGGCGCCTTTCAAAAATGCTGCTAGGACAGAAGATTACACCCTGTCGAATGGGGGTTGAGGACCTGATAATCCGTGTCCTTACCCTACTCCGGGGGATGACAGAGAGAGGAGAGGAGAGGAGAGCCTACTTAGAGAGACAAGACCAAGAGCGTTGACCGCTAATCTTTAGTTTTAGGATTGCTCTCAAATCACCACAAAAACCACAAGGTCTGAGGGCATCTGAACAAAATGAATTACAAAACCCGCCCCAGGACCAGGTCTGTTGAACACAGAGGGCCGTCTTCTGCAGGCAGTTGAGCACGGGCTGCGGGGTAAACCGAGGCCTTGTCAAGTGAAAGCTGCTTTCCACTGAAGTTGCATCTCATCTGAGACGATCACGGCCCACATGGCGTTGGTGCCATCCTGAAGGCACACCATTCAGGAGGAGTGATTTTACTTTCCTCCATTTCGCTTCCGTGATTTTGGTCAGGATACAAAGTGCAGATCGGCTAAGCAGAACTGGAGCAGTGTCAAAAAAAAAAATAAAAAAATCACTGCCAAACAGCTGTCCTTCCAATGAGGATAACAGGGAAGCGTGAGATCTCAGAGACAACCAGAATGTGACTGCGCAGACACGTTTGCATGTAATTCGAATGCAATTGTATTCATGGCAAAAATATTTCATTCAAATAACCAGGTTGTCAGAATTCAAGTTTCAAATCAGCCACACTATTACCTCGTTTCCATCAACACAGACCTGGTGCTGGTTCTTGCTTGGTGACTTTTGAGAACCAGCCTGCATTTCCACTGGTTTCAAAATAAGAACGAAAGAGTAAAATCTTCGTAGGGAGTTATATTCATTGTAACTTCGTAAGTTAAAAATCCCCTCCCTGTATTATTTTTGTATTTATTTTGCCAAACCAAAGAAAAGGTTTCCAGAGTATGATTTGTTGCCCCGTCTCCATTGCCTGTATCGACTTTCGTCTCCGTAAGTGTGAGTGAGTTTATTCTCGCCCGCTGTTTTATCCGCTGTGTTACTGCTGTCCTTTTAAGGATCGCGCAATAAAAGAGTGTGCTAAAAACTGAACTTTGCAGCCTGCCTCATGATCTCTGTGCTACTCGAACGGCGCAATATTTTATTGATTCAACCTGTGACATAATACCTTCTTGTTAAACATATTTATACTTTATTAAATCTGGCCAGCAAATCAATCTTTCGTTTTTCACAGAATAAAAAAAAAAACAATGTAATCTTATTCCGCTAATAAGTTGGTAAGTTGTTTCAATGCCAGGACCACTGTTATTAGACTAAGGACATAGGTTATGGACAGAATTTTCCAGGTATAGAGAGGGTTTGTTTGCCATATTGGTTCAATTTTGGAAATGCGTGGAACCAGCGGTGGATTGGGAAATCTGGCACCGGCACCAGGTTGGTGGAAACGAGGCTTATGAGCCTAGTGCTCAAACAAGGCAGATTTAGTGGGAAGAAAACATGCACCAGAAACCTGGGGGGGGGGGAGGGTTGCTCACTGGCACGTACGTGAGGGTGGCCCTCAGCAGTGAACCCTCTCGGCTCTGAACCTTCCCCAGTCCGGTCCAGGTGGATGCCCAGATGCCTCACCCAAAGGGAACAGTCTGTTTTTAATCAGATCCAGGCATGCGCTTCTCATTAAAGCCACCCCCCACCCCACCAAGGATTGGTTTCAAAGAGCTTTCAACACATTGACACAGCGCACCTCAGCGGTCACACACAAGGGGCTTTCGCGGGATGGTAATACAATCAGCGTCATCTATTAAAGCGGACCGACCGTAAACTGGCTTCAGTGGCGGACGGCCGTCCGTTACCTTTTATAACTCCTGCCCTGTGACAGGTATCATTCTTATTACAAGAACACAGGAATGGGAGTTTCCAGATTTAAGGGCCCTGCAGGGGAGGGGAGGGGCTATTCTTTCCACATGCAGTGAAGATGTACACGTTGATACGATATTTCCACGGAGGACAGGTAAGGCACCAACAGCGGGGCAGCAGGAGGGGGCCGGTATACACACGGAATGCGATCTGAGCTCGGCCCCAGTGGGGAAGGGGGGCGGGCCACTAGCGTGTGGACGCACATGGCACTTGGGGTGGGCGTGCAAATTAACGGCTTTCCGTAAATAAACCCCGATCTAATACCGCTTGCAAGTCACGCTTCTTTCTGTCCAAGACCCACATCTGATCGCACGCAAGTGCTGGTGTGTTGAAACTTAAGAGGTGGGACAGGGGAGTGAAAAGGAAATGCATCTCTCACCATTTCGTGCTACAGTAACAAAACAAAACGTTTAGCCGGAAAGTCATGGACATAAAAGCCAAACAAGCTAATAAATGTGGAGGATTTACGCAGGATCACGAAAATGCCACCCGTCTGCCTGAACTTCTGGTCAGACGTACAGGCTTCCAGATCAAAGCAGCCCACGCTGGCCTCAAAGATGAGAAATTCACCTCATTACGCCTGATCACGCCATCCCAGCAAGTCACTTGCTAAATAAAACACAGCATTTAACTCCCAGGTTCAATCAGAGCGGCCGCGGTTTGCCAAACATGTTGTCACGGGTTTTCAGTGCTTCTACATCCAGGCTAATGATTAACCACAAATGACTCAACCAGGTGTGCGATATTTAAGAAAACAACTAGTCATCCATACAATACGCAAGCAAGCTAATCTTGGCTTCTGAAATGGCTCCCCCTCCCAGAACCACGACAGGAAGGGGTGGCTGTTTTGTCTCTCAGCCCCAAGCAGTCCTCTGCTGCGCTAAAACTGCAGATTTTTTTTCCAGAACGCTGAGAGGAAAAACACACCAAAATAAAAGAGTAAAGCCGCATTGTTTCACGGCCCGATTATCCGAATCCCGCCAAGGCACCTTGACAAGAAGTGGCACGAGTGCAGCAAGAAGTGTAACACAATACACTGCTAGGGCACCGCGGTATAAAGCCATCTTTGTACGTCGAAGACCAGGTGTTTTCAATTAACGTGAGGTCCATCCAGGGGGCGACACACCATAAGGCTTCAGAACTCCGCCTTGGCTCATTTTTAAATCAGCAATTTCACAATTGCTAAATCCAGCAGGTAAGGATAATTCCAGAACTTGTGCGCGCCACAGTTCACGAGCCCAGCTTATTTTAGGGAATGCTTTAATCGCCAGCTGCTCCACACCTCGGAACACCAGGTGAGAGAACTAATTCAATTCGATTCCTTCATAAACCAATTAAAAACTCCGGGCGTAGCGGGAACCTCAGGTCTCACTCACATGATTTACGGGGAGCTCGGCAGCGCAGCCTCCCCACACCCCCATGTCTGGAAGCAGAGAGCAAGTTTGCTAGAGGAGCCCGCTAGGCAGACCAGACAATGCTGCACCACCCTCACCCCTATCCGTGGAGGTCCCAGATCAGATTTCAGTCTGTCAATCGCTCCTTGCCTCAGAGATCCAGCCTCGAGCCATACAAATGTAACCTTTACAAATCTCACCACCCATTTCCTCACCCCTCCATCTGCTGTTTCATTCTCCTCCCCTGCTTTCGCTCCACCAAAGACCCAAGAGTCATTCCAAAATTCCTCCCTGTCCCTTCAGTGTCTTGCTTCCATGTCTCCGGCCCACTGCCGCGTTACATACGTCGAGAATAACGTCAGCCCTCTCCAAACCCTATTTAACATAAACCCGCAGAGCCTTGTCCAAAAACGTGATGTTTACTGGCAGGCCTGTTCTCACGTCCCCCTCCGAGTCCTCGCTTGTTCTTAACCTTCCAGTACCAGAGATCCTCAAGCTGTCTAAAAGCATTATGAGGGTGTTGAAGAAACACATCTGAACGATCAGTAATATTCACACCTCATCAATTCCCCCCCACCTTCCCCACTCCCCAAAGTCACCTCAGATGGGAAACGGGAGGGAGGGATTTTAGTTTTCCACAAGCAGTTCACGACCTTTAAGGGAACCTCAAGTTAATGCAATCGTTCCACCAGATTCCAGGGCAGAGGTGTGTCACAGATGCCAGCACGAAGAACACAAAGGCAAGTGTGCAAAAAAGGCCTCAACGTTCTTGAAGCAGACATGGTTTTAGACTATAGGGTGAAAAACAGTTTTTACTCGAGAGCCATCAGAGGAAGGGGGAAGAACCGGCTGTCTCCTCAGAGTACCAGAGTCCGACAACTTAAAACTTAGTTTTTTTTTTTTTGCAGGTTGAGGGTAAATACTAAAAAAACAACACTGACTGTCCAGGTGTTGTGGGTACTGTCCACCCCACCCCCAATCCACCCATCCCAACCAAATCATGCGGTACAGACTCCATTCTTTAATGAATCCAGTTCAAAAGCAATATATATTTTCATTCTCATTGTTCGGTGCTTATAAGGTTGTCAGGCTGCGGCCCCTTATCTAATCAGGAAGTAGGCACTTCCTCCCAATGCCTCAGCAGCTGCAAACTGTTGAGCTCGCAGCCTAGTATCGCGATCGGTCCCAAGTGCCCAACCTGGAGACCCGAAAACTGCCAACGGCAGCAGAAGAGAACCCAAAGTCAGAAAACCAACAAACTCCACCAGAGGCCTTAAAACCCCTTAACACGTCCGATTAGCTGAACACAGGCGGCAAATAATGAGAGGCTTTTGTGAGGTGACACACCCGACATGCTCATAGTTTTGAATCTCATTTGGATGGGCTACCTCAGGAACACTGCAAAGGGCATGATCTGGGGGACAGAAAGCCTTTTCTGCAATTGCGAAAAGAACCGCAGCTGCCAACGCATTTAACGGCCAAGCAAATTCTGCTTTTCAAAACAATTATACAACTCCGCATCTCCCCCATTAAAAGCAGGAGTGTCTCGCAACATTCTGAGCACGCACATGAAAAGTTATGGCATTTTTACAGCTGACCCGCGAAGCTATGATTCACCTGGGTCCCATACAGACTAAACGATGCCCCCCCAGCTCTGGGGGAATGCATTCATGGGTACATATTGGGCTCGTCCTATGACAGTCTCATATACACAACTCTATTAGTCACGTTACCTAACAATGCACGCATGCACAGACACGCATGCAGAAACACGAGGATGCACGAGAAACCCCACATGAAAAAGGACTTCAAAGCAAGTAACTCGCAAACAAACACAGCTACACAGGCGAGTCATAATAGGATGAACGCCAGTTAGTAGTAGGTGAGTCAGCTTCAGAAGAGGTCTGATAATCGGCACTTCGATGCGTGAGGTTTCAAAGCAACATGAAGCAGCTAAATTTCAAAAAGTTGCAAGTGCATCGATCACAAAAATTTATTAATTTGATGTGTCAAAGGAAAACAGCCTCCAGTTCACAGTGAATAGCAAATCATGAACCAACTGCAGCACCAACTCATGGTGGAGTATAGATGCTTATCGGTATAAACGCCACAAGGACGGCTACAGAACTGCATCAGCACCTCTGCGACGGCTTCAGCGCTGCATGCTGCCAGCTTCACAAAGCAGGAATTGATAGAGCTGCTGTTGGGAAGCAGCACAAAGACCCATAACCCGGAGAAAGTGGCACAAAACCCAGACAGCCTTTACGTTTGAAGAAAGCCTCCAACCCACAATGTCTATTAGTACGGGTAGCCATTTTGTGAGGGTCATTGGATCTAATGGATGCATTACATATATCTCTCAGTGAACAGGAATCTCAGCAGACTATGGGATCCCCGGGAATAAAGGTAGATTCTCGCCATCAGGGACATTTCAGTAAGAGATTCATTTAATCTTCTCTGCCCTTCAAGGAGCATCCGAGAAAAGCAGCCACGACGACCACGCTGTGGAATAGACTGCTGCACTACAACTGCAGTGCTGGGTGGTTGAAGGGAGAGTGGAAACAGACGAATCATACCTGATAGTCACGAAAACTGGGTGCAGCCCTCACACGATTAAGGGGCGGCTCGGTGTGTGGGCTAGTGCGTTTGAACGTGGTTGGTGTTCATGAAAGGGAAAGGGGTGGGGGGGGGTGGAATTTCTGGAGTCGCTTGATCTTGGACAGAGGAGCGGCCCGGTCGCGCATGGAGGCATCTGGCTTCGATGCCATGGGGCTTGTAGCACCGTGTCTGCTTGCGGCTTTCCCATAAACATAGCATCTGGAACGCAACTGCCAAGGAGGCCTGTAGTCAATTAAATCAATTAGGAACTCCGCGGTGGATAAAAATCAGTACGGAGCCTGTCTGGGGAGAGGGATCCCGGACTGGCTTCCAAAAACGGCTCGCCGGCAGTGGACGACAGTGCCACTGGATAGTCAGGCCCCAAGCTTCTTACCTTATGGCGTGCGTAAACATCGCTTAAGTTTTGCTTCTCCAAGCCGCAAGTCATTTTCAGCTACTGCCCCATTCAAACAGAAGAGATTATGCACCAGAGTCAGCACTGAGAACAACAGACTGCTCAGAAATTCTGCCAGCCTTTGGTCACCAGCAGAGACCAGTCAATGTCAAATCACAAAGTCGCTCTGTCAGTTTTCAATTGGTTCCAGAATAAATATTTAATAACACTAGACACTGTTAAACTGCCTGGCAATTATCTGTCTGGTGTGTCTGTACGGATCTGGGTATTAAGGCAGGGCTCAAATCAAAAAACCAGAGCAGATAGGAACGTTAATCTCCTCCCAACTAGCAGCAGAAAAACTTAAATCGTCCTAATCACAGCAGACGCTCTGAACTCAGAGGCCTGGGAGAGCATTAGAACTCTGTTAGCGGGCTTCACTATTCAGGAAACAATGCTGACAGAACCTGAATTGGGCAGAACCTGAAACAGCATCGAACGAAGGGACCCAGCCCTCACGACTCAATCTGCGGATAAACACCTTGAGATGTTCTAATTGTACATCATTCAAGTGTAGAGGATGCAGGAAGGCGTTTCCAAGAAGTTTCCGACGCATGCGAAGACGAGGGGCTGAAATGTGGTTTAGTGGGATTCCAGCTTGTCACATGTGGCTGCCGCCCCCCACAGCACAGACTCAATGTGGACCAGAGTAGGTTCAAGAAGAACCCAGGAGCAAGTCCTGCCGGTTTCATTAAAAGCTCCGAGGAACAAAGGCCTAGAAATGTGAACTGATACAGGAGTATTCGCAGTACCGCCCCCCCCGCCCCCCCAGAAAGAAAAGGGATGAACACGTACTGGGGAGGCCAACATGCCACGCTGCGTTAAGCTGGACTCCGGACGGAATAGGCGGAGCCTGAGAAGCCAGTAGCTAGTGGCTCCCTAAGGATACGGGTGTTTAAAACGATCTTCCAGCAGAGGAGAGGTAATGTAACAGTTTTGAGTTCAGGCAGGAGGGCGGCGTTTGGGCAGGACACAGCCGTGATTGGCTGAGCCTCTTGGCACAGGCCCGTGCCACGCCAACAAATGAGCCTCAGCTGTGAACGTTTCCAAGTCGACACGTTGAGCACCATGGGGAGGGCGGGAGACGGCCAATGAGAAACCATCGTGGCGGTAACCGGGGACTACCCACAAACCCTCTGCTTCACAGGTTTAACAGATATGAGCAGCAGACGGAAATAAAGCCCCCGCTCAGGTACGTCCCATTTCACCAAACCCAAAAACAGCAATTCCTCACACTGCACACTGGATTAATCGCCAGTTAGCAGTGTCAACTGCTTATAAGATTAACAGCTTGTCTACCTTATCCACCCATATAGCTTGCTACAGTTTCTAGACAAAAGTCTGATGGTGGATCCCATCAGAGAGTAGCCTGCCACCCATTGGTTCTGATCCGGTCCATAAGCACCATTCTGCCAGGACTGATTGACATTGCAGTGCTAGAGGAGATGTGACCTGCCAACTTCTGGAAATCTCTGGAGACTTTGTTTGCTATTGTTATCCAGGACATGAGTTGGTCTGGGGATCGGTGGAGACCTAACATGGGATCTACTAGACAGGAGGTCATAACACACAACCTTGATATTCTCTAGATGTGTGTGGAAGGAATTTGCTCGGCATAGCGTCAACTCTTTAGATGCAGCCAACCCTCAGCGGATACGAGAAGCTGTCCCCTCTCTGCAGGCAACTGCCAGACTTACCGAACATAACATGAATCTTCTCCCGGCAAATTAAACTTTTGTGGCAGCAGAAACCAAGATAATATTTCACATTTTCCATATGATATCAAATTTTTCATTCGTGTGGCTGTCCTTTGGTAAGAATTTTCAGTTGCAGACTATTTTTCCCATGGGATACATGCTTGCAGGCTTAGTAAAAAATGCAATGTCAAACTGTGGACAGCTGTCTACCACAACGGGTGTTTTTAAGACTAAAGCATTGTTGGAGCTGGTGGTTTGCGAAAAGCCATACAAAAACCCGATCGACCCAACACCAAAAATCGAAGAAGGGAGACTGCAGCCCACGCTGTCAGCGTTTGGCAAAGTAGAGACAGAAGTTAATGGACGGGAGGAGAAATGGGCATGGCCAGCTAGTAGGGGGTGGGGGGGGGGAGGGTCGAGGCCCATTGGCTTGATGGCAATTCAGCCTCGTAGTAATTGTATGCTGGCTTTCACGTCCTGTCGAGTTTGACGGCAAAGCCAGACGTTCCAAGAAACAGGAGGAGCGACAACACCCCTGGCCCAACATCGCAGTAGGGCGAATGGGAAGACAGGGAATAGGCGGGCAATCGGCACTCTAATTACAGCCTTTTAGCATCCTGCCGGAGAGGAAGACTGATGACTGCTTTATACAAAACAGTGCCCCCCCCCCCCCCGTACACACACATACCTCAGACACAGCCTAGTGCTCAGGAAGAGACCGGGGAGGGGAGTTTCTCACACAATAAATCCCCCAAACCCAGCATGATTACAATAACATTCCCTCCTTCTTCAGGCAAAAAGGGACGAACTGGAATAACCGTTACTCTAGTTTCATGTCAGTTTCTCTCTCTCTCTCTCTCTCTCACACTCACGCCTCTCGATTATGCCAATGGCTCCGTAAGCTTCGGGTCACAGCGGGCTGGCCACACACATCATTCGGGCTTCATTCCGACTGGGTCGTGCGGTCATAGCAGACCCAACACCGAAACGTGCAAAATGAGAGGCTGGCTGGTTTAGCCCACCTCAGAAAAACGGTCTGAAGACGAGCCCAGAGGTTGACTTGCAATTTATTTTTTCCAAGTGGATCTTTTTATAAGAAAAATGTCATTTGAATGGCTTTTCAGTCACTCCTCCTTCCTCCAGGGTGGCACGGGTCCAAGCCATTATCAAAACATTTAATTTACTCTCCCCCTCCCCCCTTCCCACACCCACACATTCAGCTATACAGTGAGGTGTGGTCTTCAAATACTGGCCTGAATCCTGCATGAAAGCCCTATAGAGGACTGCAACAGACACCGGCTTGGCGTTATGGTCCAACAGCAGATGTAGAGTGAGCGTCAAACCTGTGCACCTTTTGCCTCCCCGTGGGGGAAGCGCTCTTTTTTCCCCTCATCTGGACAAACCAAGACTACTGAATTCCAGCACAACAGACGTAATCCCTGTGCTTAGCAGACCTTCAACCGATTCCCGTAAACATGTTACGTTTACCGCGAAAGAGCTGCCAAACCCTGGTCAGGTGATCAGCCAGATTAACCGAAGCGCAAAGAAAGCCATAAGGCCGCTGCTCCCACTGTGTTCTGATGCTGGACTCCTTTGGGCCTGCAGTGCTTCTCACCTAGAGGGACCAACCACTTGGCTCCGATGAGGCTGGGCCCAAGCCATCGGACCCCTACAACAGCGATCTCACTTCACCACCCAATGAGCGAGAAAGTGTCCACAGATAGACCTTCACGGACTCGCTGACCATAAATTCATCCTGCCCTCTGTCTCTATTCTTGTCCCATGTCACAGATTACAGGAGAAAGCTTAAATGGGAGAAACACTGTCTATGGTTAATCAGATTAAAAGGACATTTTCATATTTGGGCTCAACTGAATGGTCTCAGTCGTAATCCAGCAAATCATGAGCATTGCATCATAAAGATGCACAGTCAGGTAAATTCTACCTTGGGGAAAAGCTCTCCTAGAGGAGGACCTTAAGGATGAGGCCCAGGACGATCCTGGCTGACAACGTGAGAAGCTGATAACTCAGCAATTCACTAGGGTGCATACGAGGATCACAATTGTCACCCAAAAAATGATCGATATCTTTAAGGAAAAAAGCTGCTCGGATGTTGGTTAACTACCAAAGAAAGTCATCATTCACTTCGGTAATTAAGGAGGGGTCCCTAAAACAGTCAGAGGGTCATTCTGTAGCCAGAATCCCTACGTGGTGAAGTGTGATTAGCGCAGTAACCCGTGGAGGGTCATGCTAATCGGGGCTCCCGCATAGTCCTGCATGATTTCCATCTGCAGCCAGATCTTTCTCGCTACCATCACTTTGTGTGTAGTCTTGTAACTGCATTATACAGTTATGCAACCAAGGGGGCACTTAGGTTAGATTTAGGTTGATCTGTGTGTCTTGGTTTTGAATAGTAATTGATGTACGTTAGTTGAATAGTAATTGATGTACGTTAGTTGAATAGTAATTGATGTACGTTAGTTGAATAGTAATTGATGTACGTTGTAGAGTGGGCAGCGTGCGGCTCAGTAGGCTAAGCCTCTGTGTCTGATCAGAAGGTTGTCGGTTTAACCCCGGCCACAGCACGTCTGCAGCTCCTTGAGCAAGGCCCTTATTCCCTAGGCGACGCAACGGATGGCTGCCCTTCACATCCAGCTTGCTCTCTCCTACAGTGAACAAGATGGGGGCAGGCGAAAATAAAATTTCCCCACGGGGATCAATAAAGTATCAAGGGGACGGTATATCACGAGTCCTGGCTGGGACAGAGCATACATTAGACCGTGGAGTAAGAGCATAGCTCATAACCACTGGGCAACTCTAGATGACTGATCCATTGTTTGGCTCAGATAATTTCTATGGCTATGGTACATCGTGTAGCAGTAAGCTGCCGTGCAGCCTCTGAAATCACATCTATCTGGAACCCTATGGTCTGACACTGAGTAATCTCTCACACACACACACACACACACACACACACCAAGGTGACCAATGATGGGCTTTGGAGAGGTCAAACATGTAGCCTTCTGAAAGCAAACAAAGATACTGCTAAACTGAATGAAGGTGGGACGCAACGTTTGTCACTTGACCTCAGCATCTGCTAGAAAAAAAAAAAAGTTGAATATTAAAATCCTTTGATGTTTACCTCCACTGTCGATCCAACACATTTAGACTACGCCAAGACTTTTATAAAAGACCTGACTCCCTCAGCTTAAAGAGGTGGGGGCACTGGGAACAGATCTGGGTGGGTTCAGCCTCACTGACTTAATCTGGGTACACACCAAACCGAAAGCAAAAAATTGGCGTCAACCAAGCGTGAACAAACGATCAGCTCCCATCCCCACCTGTCGATTATAAAAATTTGCAATGGAACACATCAGCACAGATAGAGGTGAGTGCTGAAAAACAGCCGAGTCAGAACTCGGGTTTCCCTAACTAGGCCGAACTTCAAAGGTGATTCAACACGCTGAAACTGACCTAAAATGGCACCAACAGGGACCAATCATGTCTGACTGTTACACAGCTACTAAACCATTTTAATAGCACCACTAAAACCTTTCAGGGGACACTAGTAATTATCTGACGGGGGGCAGTTTACAGACGGACGGCAGACTGACAGAGCGCCTTCACAATAACATCTCATTCATCCTCTAAGATGAACGACAATCACTGGCTTAATCAAATACATAGTGCTGAGGTCTTTGGTCTGGAGTGCATTATAAAGGGGGGGGGGGGGTGGCACAGGGTGCTAGGGCACACGACCAGACCAAGACCTGTAGACATCACAGCTGGCTTTGGTCTCAGCCGGCCCAGAGCTCACCTTCATTTAAGAGAGCACTGATTCTTCTCTGCTCGTGTCTCTTACTCAGCTACGGTGACTCCTCTGCGATGAGCTCAACAGCAGAGGGGGGCATTAAAAACACATTAAAAAGGGGTGTTTCTGGAAGCCTCTGCTCTTTGAGAGGGCGGCACTAGCTCACCTCCATAGTAGACTGAACATCTGCCAAGTGACCGGCTGGGGCTCCATCCCGCCAAACCAAGGCTGCCGTCCACGCTCAGAAACTGGGGCAAGGCCCATTGACTTGGCCCAGCCGTCCACATTACAGCAGGGCCTCATCTCTGGCAGAATGTGAGGAAGCTCTGAGAGGCGTTTCGCTGTCCACAAATAGCTCCTGCGCCTTTACGCTGGCGGTGAGAGATGAGCTCTCGATGTTAAGTCACGGTTCGCCAGTTAACAAACCTACAAGTTATTCTTGAAAATGCAAAAACCCTAAAATAGGGAGGATTTCCCTGATACAAATCTGGGCACAGGACTCACCTTCACAATTCAACAGTTTTGGAACAAATCAATTTCAAGCACTGCCCTCGTGTCAGTAAAGGTAATGACATGTCATCAGGTTCCGAAGCAAAAGGAAGGGGCAGCAGATTACAAACATGCAGAAAATCGGACAATAGGTCAAAGGACAGTCATGTGTACTGCATGGCTTTGCAAACGGAAAATGGCAGGGAAAAAAAACAAAAAGGATTCCACAATTTCAAAAATCAGTTTGCTTCGTATGAGAGCAACATCCAGGTGTTTTAGTTAGACAGACACTGTGTGTGTGTGTGTGTGTGTGTATATATATATGTCTACATCTAAGACGAGATGAATCACATTTTCATAGTAAAAAAATAGATTTTCTCTCAGAGTGTCAAAGTTGATGCTTCGCATTCAAGTGACCATTTGTAACTCAGGAGTGCACTGGAATGAGGGAAACTCCAAACACCCCCAGTACTCCAAAAGTGCTGGCAATTCAAGGGACCATAGTGATTTTGTTTTAGATCAAAAGACGACCCTTGCATTTTGGCTACACTACTCAGCTCCATAATATACCATCTACCCGCCACATCAGGTTATCTGTGTACTTGCATCTTGTTGCGATCCTGATACGGACAAAAACTCTGTCTGTACTAGTACGGTACATCAACCCTGCAGAGAAATGACCCCCAGGAGACATCCTGGGTTGCAGCACAGGGGTCATTAGCTTGTAAAGAGATGGCATCCACAAGGACATCAAGTCATTCTACAGCCCATCTCTGGCTGTTAAAAGCAGGAAACCCCACAAAACAAGATCTAATCAGACCACCTCTCTATCGCAGATACGTAGTTAATTCGTTTCAAAGGTTAGCTGGCTGGTTGACGCCTCTTTACTGCCCAGCCAAAACCATCAACCCACTGAATGTTTAGACAAATTCACGGCACAGCAAACCCACAAAGCAGTGACTGGTATACTGTTTATCATCAAACACTATACAAGGACGAGATTGCTTCATCGTTTAGTTTTGTGCAATCTGTGCTGCTCAAATGTTGAATGCTTGCAACAAGACAGCGATTCCGAACAGAGCCAAGCAAGTGACGACCGAGTCCGCTGGCATTCTACATCACCACACAGGTGCATGCAGGGCCCACACAAGACACACCCAGACAAACCGCTTGCAGCCAAGACTCCAACCAATGGGGGACCAGCTACTTGTCATTTCTACCACTCAATCTCCAGGGCAAAACCCCCACAGCGAGCCAATTATATAGCCTGAAAATGTTGGGGAAACATGGGCTCCCCCTTCCACACGCCCCCATCTGGGATCCTGGTGCTTTCTGTTTCACATTAAAGTGCTCACTTTTGAGGTCAGGATCCAGGCGTTTCATGATTCGAGAGTTGAATTATTACTGAACGATAAATTCCACAGGCACCGAGGACATGGGGAAAAACGATAGGAATACTTGCATACATCCAACAAATCACGCCTGCAATGAAGTTACGAGCCTCTGGGTTTACTACACTGTCGATTTAATGTTATTATGGACTCTGACACAGAGAGACACCTCAGAGTCCTATTAGTTATGCATCAATAGGAGCCAGGTCATGAGAGCTTTGTTGCACCCTTAGCCAAGAAAAACAAACAAAAATGGTGCCTGACTGATTTTCAAGAATTGCTTCCCATACTTTCTTCATTACTGTCATTTCAGCCTCCACTTGCTATACAACCAGCAAAACCTGTAGAACTGGAGCTTGAGGACCTGAACTGAGCAAGGTTAATGGTTTTGGCACCCTCCCTGACGCTCTTACTGCAGGCAGACGGACCAAGTCACTGGACAGAGCAGGCGATTCCCCACCCAGATTATATTACAGAAAAATCACCTTAATTGTTACTGCTAATTAATTCTGTTAATTAATTCAGACCTTCTCCCAATATCAAAAAATGGCACAGACTGCACAAGAGAGTTGACTGACCAATGAAACTATTGGTTAGGTAGCTAGCATCAAAAACCAAGAAGCTGCTGACTTTCAGGAGATCAGGAGCTCTTCTCCTCAAAGTAGTTGTGGCCTGGCAGTTTACATCACCACCACAGATTTTTTTTTCCAAGTTTGATAGCTAACACAAAGCTCATCACGGTCATCCACATCTACTCACCCCTGAACTCTGATGAGGAGAGATTCAGAAACAACTAAAATTAGGTCGGTTTAATATAGCTACTTTGGCCAACATCTATTTTAGTCAATGGCTATTTCCTACCACTGACTTAACTTTAACTCCTGCTGCGCAGCAGTGGTCAAATGGAATTTCATCATGTTTTGAACTGAAAATTGAAATGCATTCGTTTGCTGGGGCCGCTTTCCACCATCTCAGAGCAAAATCGCATAGGGCTGATTTCTGGGGACAATGAAGGGCGTTCGTACTGCGTTTCATACAAGAAAAGCACTGGAACACCCAGTCTAAATATAACAAAGGCTAGTGACCTTCTCTAACAAAGGTGGGCTGTCATGCCCAAAGGAACTTCCACTCAAACACCTCCCCAAGCATTCAGAAACACCTAGGACTAACACTCATGCCATCTGACTCAAAATACCAGGAAGTGAAACACTGTCAGCACACAGATCAGAAACAATATCAGGGTCATGTAGGAACTATCACTGCATTGAGACGCCTGCCCTAAAACGAGAGGGAGATGCAAATGTATCGATAAAAAAATACTGAACACATCAACCACCTTCCTTGGAATGTTCTAGAAACTATCAACTGGGTGGGGGAGGAGGGGGGCTCCTACCACCAGAACTGGGTTTGTGTACATACTGTGTAGAAGCAATCTGATACAGTCCAGAGGCCTTCATCCCAAAGCCGGATTTCTCTCTTGGCTGGATAACTTGTCAGGTTTATGTGAACTCGATCTTAATTCGCTAACATTTATCCCCAACTACCTTAAATTTGACTTATCCGGCTAAGCAAGAAATCTGGCTCCACAATGCAGGTCCTAGATTGTCTGCCGGGATGACAGACTCAGTCGGACAAACCGCTCCAGTAAGGAGATAAGCAACCCCTCCCCTGCCCCCCAGGGACAGGCCCACTTACTTCAGACCCACCCAGCCTCTCTGGAACACACTATTCCTCTCTCCTGCTTCATTTTCATTTTACTGTCATCAGGTTTGCCCTTTCAGCAGTGAAACATCTCCATATTACTGAGGTTGAAGATGCCGGGGGACGACGACTGAGGACAGTATATCTTGTTATACGCCCACCAGCAAAAAATTCCGGGGATTCTAGAGCACAAAACCCAATAGGATCACAGCTGTCGTACCTGCAGCCAAGAGAACCAAACCTCACGTTTGCTCCAAAACAAAGTGTGACGCTGTGCAAAATGTGACCCTCCTGCTAGATTCCATCAGTGAATATCGGGACACAATAACACTTCTTTACAGTTAAAATTCCGTAACAGAATTCCAACAAGTTCTTCTAACGAGCAGTAAAAACTCAGATATTCCCACCCATTAAAATCACCGACTCCAGGCCAAGGCAGCAGTAAGAGGAGGCAACAGCCACAAAGTCCTCGTTTACTTAATTATGGCTGAACTCATTAACCCAAATAACCACACCACTCCCCCAAAAGGCGCTATTATGGGGGGGGGGCACATACAATCCAGCCTGTGTGAACAAATTTTTTACCAAGTTAACTCATGAAAGCAGTAGCCTTCCTTGAGGACGATGGGACACCTGTCAGGTTGATAACTTATAAGCAATCTGTTTGGAACAGATGAGTCTCTCTTAGGGGTGGGGGGAGGGGGAAATCAAACTGAGGTCACCCAGGCAATCAGCACAAAGCCTCAGGTAACACTGTCTGAAGAAGACGAGCTTAAGGTCACATACAACGTCACAAGCTACATGATCAGAGGATGGATTTCATTGCCAAACGCGGCCAGCTAGCAAGTTGCAGTCGAAACCCCACTGCGGTTTCTTTGTGGTTTCATTCGCAGAGTCGATCGTGTTGGGCAGAGAGAGCGGCAGAGAGGAGACAGTGAACTACAACCGGAGGAGGGCAGGAACGCGACCACGCTGCTGAGGTCGGACTTTCGAAAGCGTCACGTATGTGAAGGTTCTCCGCGGATACAAGCATCAGTGCCGACGTACACAACCAGAACACGTAAGGCAGAGCTGCGAATCTGGAATAAAAGCCCGATTAATGAGCCCAGACCACCCTGGAAATAGCCACGCAACCTCCTGTTCGATGACACACTCACAAATGACACAGAACAAAGAAAAAACAACAGGCTTAGATTTAGTACTGCCCTAGTAAAAGGGGCTATGAAGGCAGGGAAGTTCTGGTATTGCAGTGTTACGAAAGACCATGGTCCCAAGGCGGGGGGGGGGCTCATATGCATAGGAACCAAGAATGAGCGCTCGCTTCCACCAGAACGCGTTTCAGCATAAATATTTTTCTAGGACGATTCAAAAGCCAAGCTTACAAGAGAAAGGACCACAGGAGACACCGAGTGAGTGACCTTATTCCCTCGAATCAGCAGTACCACGTATGCGTGTGTATACCACCAAACCTCAGGCTACATGTACACCCCGCCTAGCTAATGGTCACTCCCGTTTATCGGGACGTGACCAGCCACCCGCCACAGGCAAGATGGTAGGGGGGCACGAAACCCGACGTCAGAGCATCTAAAACAGGAGGCAGGTGTCACGAGGGGGATGGCAGAATTGCAAGCAAGGCCTTTCGACCACCTGCCAGAGAGCTCGCACTAAGGGCCAGGGGGCCAAGGAACGGGGAGGCGGGCAAGGACCCATCTGTAGCAGTGTGCGCGCACACACGCACACACACACACACACACGATACCTTCTCTCCCTGTACACTGCCAGAAAAAATGGGTACAGCCTTACTACAGTTTTGTTCCCCAAGGTACAAATAACATTAAGGTACCCCCAATGGTACAAAAACGTTCCTCAGGGTCCATTTCTCTACATCAAAAGCTACATTTACCTACAGCTAGGGTACAGTTGGCAAACCACTGAGGGTAGAGCCCCAGTGACAAGCAACTGTACACTCAAAATACAAATTAGTACTTTCTACCCTCCCTGACAGTGTACCTCAGCATCTTTCACCCAAGTCAGTCTTAGGGCTATTCCTTCAAACACCAAGGCCCTCGTCTAACCACTCGAAAGGCCACAGCCGGCGCAGGGTAAACTCACAATTATCTGCCAGCACAAGGCGATGGGGCACCTTACAGGACATACTAGTAGGACTAATTAAACTATGTATCTAAGCAGTGAAGCCAAAGTCAATGTGACCGCCAACGAGCCGTGGGAAGAAGGGTGTACACACACACACACACACACACACACACACACACACAATAGGGAAATTTGCATAAATAAGGGGAAAGTTGCAGAAATTAAAGCTCTAAAGAGGATATTCCATTCAAGCCCGCGGTAAAGACATTACCACACAAATTGACTGATGGAAAATGTTTAATTCATTCATCGAACACCTACCCAGAAAGCTCAAGCAGGAAGTGAGCAGGAAAGGTTAAAACGCTCAGGTGTTTGTCCTCAATTAAGAGAAACAAACAGCAAAGGCATCACGACGCGCCCATGCGGGGCTGTGAGTGGGGAGCTGCTGCAATTCATACTAATCCCTGTTCACGTTTCATCTCCCCTCTGCTTGTCGCACTGTGTAATCCTCATTTCAAGCCCCCCCCACCGCACCCACCCACCCACACCCACACCCCCACACACCCACACACACACAGAGGAATAAGAGGGAAGCAGCTGCTAATCTACATATGTACACAGCCCATAATAAGCAGGGAGGACAGCCTTGTTGCGCTGGAGAGGGCTTCATCCCGCCAGTCCACGAAACCCGGCTCTTTAGTTCAGACCATGAGAAAGCAAAAAAATAATAATAAAAAAAAAAACGCACTGGAGCCAAAACAAAAAATGCGAAGGGCGGCGGCGCAATTACTGCATTACGTAACGCATTAAATGGGAAACATTGTCCGCTTAATTGCCTCTGTTGCCGGGGAGGGGGAAGAGGGTGCCGGCCGGTCCCATTTTCTAGATACTAGACGCACATTCACCGGGGAACAAAGACAGCAGGCGCTCACCTGTGGGAAGGCGACGGAGGCACGGCAGGTGCACAGCGGCGCCAATATGGCCGCAAAGGCTGCTCTTTTGTGATGGAGTGTAAACAGAGCCCAGTGACATGCGTCCAGGACGGTGTTATTACGGACCCGTCAGAGCAAAGTCCAAACGGGCCGAGCATCCAGCTGGTCAAATGGGGTCAGGTTTTAAAGTGGCTTTTTATAAACACAGTTGGCCGAGCAGGAAAAGCCGCCCGCCATCATCGTTAAGCGATAAAAGTGGCCCCTGGCACTGTCATCTCAGTAGTTATTTTAACAGCCAGGAAGATATGGGGGGGTAGGTGGCACGTCAGCCCGATCCACACCTAGAAAGTGACTGCACCGCAGGAAATGCTCCCACCAGGTCCGTATCTGAGGTGACACGTAGCCGATAGCATCAAGATGCTTCTGAGGGCAGAGGAGCAGGGTCGCTGGCAGGGGTGCAGACGGCCAACATGCCTGCCCTTTCTGCTGAGTTTCAGGAAAACGGCAGCTCCATTGTAAGTGGCACTGGGCCAGAGCAGAACCAATTGAGAACTGGATAGGCAAATACCCAGAAACTGGGCCCACAGACACAAACAACAGACAAAAGGCAAATTAAATCTCAAGCTGAAGGCCAGGTCCACAAACCGGGGAACCACAGGTTCTTGCATTCAGTACAAACCGGGGTCACCAGCGACTAAACACCTACAGTGTAAAGAGCCATTCAACAAACTGCAATTACCAGCTGCTGGAATTGCTGAAGGCCAGTATTAAAGTCTTCGGGGGTAGGAGTCACATGTGCACCCAAGGCAGAGAAAATGTATTCCTTGTTCAGCAATTTTTTGTCCAGATGCTGAAAAATACCTTAAAAATAAAATCTGTAATATATATACAAATTCATATCTTACAGGACTGCAATCGTGGCCACGAAGAAGCTGGATTTCATAAAAGAACAATTCATCTGCACACAACACCGGTAACTCACGTTGCCGAGGTTGACGAAGCCATGCTTCCGAGCGATCTGCGCGGCTGCCTCCGCACCGCCGGGGACGTGGACAGCCCAGGAGTTGCTGTAGACCAGCTCTGCCAAGGACAGGCCAACCACGGAGGCCAGGAGGACCAGCAGGGGGCAGAGCAGGAGCTGGGGAAGCCTGAGGTCCATGGAGAAGCACAGGGCAGGGGGGCACCTGCTCGCAGGTCCCGAGGCGAAGTCCCACAGCACAGCTACTTTAGCGTGCGGCCTTGCCAAGAGGACCCCAACAGGCGAGGAGGAGTCAGCGCAGCTAGAAAGGGGTCACCTGAGGGGAGACAGGGACAAAACAGCAATTACACACACTCAAAGACAACCACCTGGGGAAGAAACCCAAGCGATAATCAGACGAATCTCCAAGGTTACAGACACCGATGTAGTGCCATGTTTAAATCATGAGCTCACATCCCCGCAGTCTGAGGTACAGCTTATTCTCAGCTGTCAGCCTTCTATATAAACACACTCCCTAACCGTATCAGTCCACTTCAGACGCGGTCGTTTTAAGGTCAGAATATTTTCTGACCGAAACCGTGACGCATAACAGAAAACGACCCGGGTCCTTCACAGACGTCGGCTAGAGTTGTAGACTGTCATTTTATTTCCTCAGGTGAGTTTCCGCTTCCTGGCAGGCCAAGTGCCAAAAATGGACTGTGGAGAACGGGGTGGGGGGAGGGGGGGTAGACTGACGCATATGACGCTTTCCCTTATGGGGGGTTTGCATAACAAGCCGAGAAATCAGGGCAAAACCGAACAAATATCAGATGTTACAATTTACCCACGGATTGCCTTCAAACGGCAGTCAATTTGGGAAAATCACACAACAGAAATAAAAGGATCTGTATAAGTAACATCGATCGGGGGGGGAATTTAAAAGTAAGGAGACACAGGTTTACAAAACTAGAGAACAGTAAAAACTATATTTAGACAAAAAAATTCTATTTCAGCTGAAGAGGGAAACATAACCGCCCTTGAAAGCAAATGAGCAAAAAGGGCAGATGATCTCCCAGAAGGTGAAAAGCAGACACCTCGTCACAGGAACCCTGAACTTCAGCAACACTCAAACCACTGCGCACAGCATCATCAGAAAAGAAAAATAAAACCAGTCTGCCCGGTCCAGCGAAATTCACTTAGCTCCGACTCATCGTCGAAACAGGAAGCCAGTGGCAAACAAGCGGTCGGGGAGGGGAGGGGGGCCAAATCTGAGCTCACGATTTCTTCAAAGACCAAAGCATTTCAAACGAAAGCGGTTAGACGGGGTTCTCTCTCTGTCAGAGGCTCCCCAGGGGCGATACAGACACATAACAAGAACGGAAGTGGGAAACACCCCGTTCTCGATCTGGTGCACATTTGGCTTGTGGGAATTCACAGGAATCCATCTCAATATACTACCGACAATTACTGTATGAGCAGCAGAGGGAAAAAAAATTTAATAGTTGAATTCATACCCTTTAATCCTGGGAAACGGCGAGAGATCAAAAAGTCCATTACCTACCCCGTAATTCTTTCCTGTCAGCTACTGGCATGAACCTACTGATGCAGAACTACGTCTGGCTATCATAAACATTTCCTCATTCTTCAAAGGCTTTTTTTTCACCCTTTTGAACACAACCTCACATTCTTGGACAAGAAGTGAACCTTCAAATAGCAAGTACCACAACCAGTGCATTCCCACCGAGACAGCACCGGAGATGTGATCTCTGCCGCCAGCCCACAATAGCGCCAGAGCCCTTTCCTGGAAAAAATACAAATTGCATAACTAATTTCCCTACAGCCCTGCGGAGCCTGCCTTCGGCGCCCAACCTGCTATACACTTCACGGACAGTGAAAGAGCCGTCAAAAACACATACAGAATCACATTAACACTTTGGTGTGACCAAGAAAAAGATTTTGCTTTTAGCAAACCACCTGAAATGCACAGAGTGGTGATGAAATTATCCTGGCATCCTCACTGCAATTGCTCTGCTTCCTGTTTACAAAACAAGAACACCGCAAATTCACTAAAAAGCAAAGCAAAGCGTAAGCGACTAGTGTCATCGTTTCATTATACCATGGCCAAATTGCTCTTCAAGCCATAGAAACTACAGTAAAGCCTGAAGACAAAACCATGAGACGTTCCCTTTCAGACTGAAAATGCCGTCTCCCCCAGTTTGGGACCATGGTTATCAGTATGACTTTTCAGTAGCATTTCAGTAACTTTTCTGAGCATCAGACATCGATGCTCTGATCATAAGCTAAACAGCAATTCAGCAGAAAGTATGACTGCTATTCTCTACCGGTTACCCAGGAAAACAAAAATAAAAAACACAAGTTCGTACCTTAATTTTCGTCAAAAAAAAACTTGTTTCTTCAAAATTCTACTTCGAGAAGGAAATGCCTTCCTGACGGAAATGAGACAGAGCTGCATCTGACATCTGCAGATCACCCTCACCTGTGCTGATACCCTCCCCCCGATGTCATGAAAACATATACACCAATCCAACCAGCAGAACACACCCCCAAATGGCCCAGTCAGCCATCCTCACACACACTTCTGTCCCGGCAACCCAACACCATATTTCCTTATTGCCCAGAAACAGGGCTGGTTCCACTCAGAGGGCATTCACAGCCAAATATCTCACAGCAAGACTGCCGACACCCCCTCCACATGGCTTAAACCGCATTTAAATTTACCGGCGCTCACCTCGAAGTTTCTTTGCGTCTACGCGATCTATCGTTACGATCTGAAGCACACAAGCAACACAGCAAGCCCGACTTCCGCTCTCTTCCACATCCCAAATGTACACCCATCCCTTGGTGACCTCGAACCCCAGTGGGACTGAGTTACCATGAATAACCGTGATTTTAAAAAAACTCGAACATCTGGAGAAGGGCAACGATAACCAATGCCTGCGACTTCCAGCATGAAAAATGAACTCTGGTTTTGAAGATACTCTACAATTTACTTTAGATGCAGAAATTTTGCAAAGTTCGATATCACTGCGTTCAGAACACAATTCACCAGGTCACCTGGAGATATATCTTTATAATATATACACAGCAAATTTGCTATTCAAAACTAATGAGAGAAATCTATGACTTTTCAACTGAAGTCGTGGATCCAAAGTACAAGTCCAACATTATATAATCAAGGACCTTGATCTAATATTCAAAAGGCCCCCAGGAGACTTACCAATCTGCAAAATATCACGCATTTCAAGACCAATATGCAGCATGAGAAACTAAGGCTCTCTGTGGATTTCGCGCAGGAAAGAAAATGACATTTTGCTTGCAGGACCGGCAGATTACAAAATTAAGCGTAGAAGCTCCACCTGAACTGTGAGTCAACAGGGACGAGATAAGGCTTATAACATCATCCACATCCGACAGTGAGTCACCACTGTCTGTAAATCCTGGGATCACATCAAGTGAACATCGAATAAATCCTGCAGCTCAACATTTTTACACTGCACCTTAACTACATATTTTTAAAAAAAGTGTTATCCGAGTACACTGGAAATAAGTGTAGCCAACATATAAAAGAATCCATGCGCTGGGATGCACTGCAAATTCAATAAATTCAACGGTAAAACACGCCTTTTTAAAGCAAGTAAACTTTTAGTCCGTGAGGAGCAAATCACAGCTCCAATCGGACATTCATAGATAAGAATATCGAACTTAAAGCAAAAAAATAAAATAAAATGTAAAAAAACTCGCATTGGGGAGAAAATGAAAAGAAACACCAATATCCACGATAAATAAAAATCGAGTCAAAACGTCTAAAAATCAAACCGATAAACATCGCATGTCCAACATCAGGAAATACCAGCCAGGTCCAGCCCCTTAAACCTTAGACTTTAAAATGCCTAAAAGACGGCGATAATGTTTTGTTTTTGCTTAAAAGACAGCTTATCTTAAAGCCGTACAAATCTACATCTGAGGCTACAAACACCCGTCATGAAAATACGCGCATACTTGCAACAGCTTCGATCGGACACGTTTGTACTTTACTTCCCTGCTTGCCTTCAGCTCACGGTGAAACGAGGAAAAGATAAAATACTCTGAAAGCGGAACTATAAAAGGTTACGTTTTATTATTTAACATTTTGTAACGGGATCCGAGGCACCAGGTCCGACGCAGAGAAGTCTCCGGTTACCGGAGGGGCAGCCCGCCGCGTCCCATATGCCAATTTCCTGGGGTTTTCATTCATTATGCGGATTATGTAAACAGAGAGTAGTTAAACTATTTCACCTATTTATCTACGTGCTCGTAGTAATTTCAGACTGGAATCGTAGCTGAACAAAACCCCAGTTTCAATTGAACTTACCATACTTATGACATAACCGATTGCTGACATATTTCGACATGCACTATGTCCCGAGTAAGTTTACCGACCAGATCCCGAGATCGGACAGATGGCGAAACTTTTGTAAAGCTTGGCTTGAAGCTGCACCTCCCAACCAGTAAAAACATGACATTAAAGCACAGCAGGTTATAACAGCTGGGTTTGTACAGATATCACAGCGCGTATCTTACCACAAGCAGTTCAGCAATTTGCTCCCCCCACCACCACAACCCGGAGACTAACTTAAAAAGGGAATATTTCTGAATGTTTACATCGATCTATTTTCTCGGGAGGTGGTTCCTAAGGGTCCAGCTAAGAACGAACGCGTTGAAATTGTCAAACTGTTCGCCAAACGTGCGTCTCTGCTCCCGGTGGACAGCCTGCTTTTCCCCCATGGCTTCCTTTATTGCTGGCCCCCACCCAATCAAACTAAACCCACCCCAACACCATGAACTCATCCGACCGCAAATACTCTACACGTCGATAGCAATATTACTGTAGGGCAGTCCGCTGTACCTAATGACGACCGGCTGCAGTGGCGGCGTCATGTTTCGGTCGCGCCCGGCTTCGGGCTCTGGTGCGGCGGCGTAGCTCTAAGCGCCCCCGGTGCGCTTCCCCAGCCGGCAAGCGGGCGATGGCCGTGGTGTGCAGCGGCAACTCCTTAAGGAGCCAGGGATCCCTTGACTCTTCACTGAGGCCAATGTGCATTACTTCATACCACTTCCACATGCAGCATTATCAGAATACAGAGGGGAACTTTCCTGTGCTTTTCTCCCCCTTCCCCTATCGGTGGTCTTCAGTTGCAAAGCACGCACGCAATAACCTCTCCAACGGCGGCATTACGCTGCGTAAACAGCGCGTCAGGGCACTGGGCGGTTATTTGAAACTCCTACGCCACCTATGGCTCCTTCCCGGTTCAAATCAATCTGTTTTTCACGGAAAAAAAGCCACAAAACACACCTCCCCCCCTCCTTTACGACCTCCAGTGAGAAGTAGTTCACATGCCCCAGGAAACACGTCACTGTCAGGGAAGGCTCAGGCAGGACGAGTCCTATTTGGGCACGCCTCCTTTACTCCAACTGCCCTGCTTGCTTTCTGTCTTTTGCCAACCGATTCAGAACCAGTGCGCAGCCCGCAGTTCCCCACATTTTATGACTGATAACACTGATCTGGAGCCGGCTGCGAGAAGCAGGCTTTTTTGTTGGGGCGGGCGCGGGGGGGGCGGAGGGGCAGTGAGAGTGGTGGGGGGCGGCGGCCGGCGGGGGCGGGCGCGCGG
>JAODJX010000007.1:5576565-5608607 GCA_026776945.1 Isichthys henryi
CTTGTAGGCAGAGGATCAAAGAATGTAGGCCCTCTAAAATAGACAAACGAAAATACATTGTTGATAAGCGTTGCAAAATGTTTTGGGCTAGGGGCCTCACGGGCCCCCTGCACCCCAAGGGCCCCTGGGCAGCGGCCCCGCTGGCCCGGTCTGTAATCCGTCCCTGCTCAGTGGTGCCTTGCTAGTCAGGGATTTGAACCTGAAACCTTTCAATTACAAGTGCACTTCCCTAACCATTAAGCTACCACTGCCCATAGAAAGAAGTGGCTTCTTTGCTGCCCTTCTTGACACCAGGCCATCCTCTTCGCCTCACTGTGCATGCAGATGCACTCACACCTGCCTGTTGCCATTCTTGAGCAAGCTCTGCATTGGTTGTGCCCCAATCCAGCAGATGAATCAACTTTAGGAGACGATCCTGGCACTTGCCGGACTTTCTTGGGTGCCCTGAATCCATCTTCACAACAATTAAACCGGTCTACTTGAAGTTCTTGATGAACAGATAAATGGTTGATTTAGGTACAGTCTTACTAGCAGCAATATCCTTGCCTGTGAAACCCTTTTTGTGCAAAACAGTGATGACTGCATGTGTTTCCTTGCAGGTAACTATGGTTAACAGAGGAAGAACAATGATTTCAAGCACCACCCTCCTTTTAAAGCATCCAGTCTGCTGTTCTAACTCAATCAGTATGACAGAGTGATCTCCAGCCTTATCCTCATCAACACTCTCACCCGTGTTAACGAGAGAATCACTGAAATGATGTCAGTAGGTCCTTTTGTGGCAGGGTGGTTATTTGATTTTTTTGGGATTAAGATCATTTTCATGACAAAGAGGAACTTTGCAATTAATTGCAATTCATCTGATGACTCTTCATAACATTCTGGAGTTTATACAAATTACCATCATAAAAAACGAGGCAGTAGACTTTGTGAAAATGAATATTTGTGTCATTCTCAAAACCTTTGGCAATGCAAATACAATATATGAAGAAAGAAGGGTTGGGTCATAAGGATATCATTTTGCTGTACAGTATTTCCTGTTAAATGAGTATCACATCTTATCATCAAGCACCTGGAAACCTGGCCTACTTTTCAAACGTGTTACAAAGGTCGAGGATCTACGTGCGCGTAGGCGGAGTCCCGGTGCATGTTCCGGGCTGAATCATAACGATTTACTGTACAAATTGTGCACCAAGTCCACTTTTACCTGCGTTTGGATCGAGATCGCTCTGATTGTTGTAAAAAGAGCTGCATGGCTTTAGAGCTGTCAGCGTGCTGGGCCGTGGAAATCCTTTTACTTTTCTCAGCAGCAGAGAAATGTCAGGTCAAGTAACTGATCCCATATTCAGGTAGCCAGTGATGAGACGACACACAGTAAGACACACCCTTTCATATGTTTCCTGAAATTGTAAGGTGAACTGAAGGTCAGTGTCACTCACTCCCTGGTACAAGGTAAGTACTGGCAGCACTTCCACTTTGGGAAAAAAAATCTAATGGAGCGTTTTAAAAGTGTTTATATTTTTGAAGTGGTTCTAGGTTTGCAAGAAAGATGATTTGAGTAAGGAGACGGGGAGTGGGACATTTTCACCCGGATGCACATTTTCTAAAATACTCATATAAAACATGATACAGGATATTGCTAGATCTCAGTAAATTCATATGATAATGTAATCTGATTAATTTAATTTAATAATTTACAGCTCAATCAGATTGAGATGTTCCTTTTTACATATATGCCGTCTATGCACTCTTTCTTAAAACATTTGGGTTCCCACGGAATTCACAAAAAGAAGATGCAGTAATGACCACAATATTCTGCTTTTATCACATAAAAAGCACTCTGTTAATCTTTAAGTATCAACCACAGACTGGGCTAGAAGTTCCGCAGAATTCTGGATTGTGCTCTGTGTAATACAGTTTCTGCGTCTTCCTGAATGTCACATAGAATAGTTTTTAAATTCTTATATTTTATTCTATGCATACAAGGCCGGGCGTTCTTTTATGAGTATGGCAGATATCGAGGTACAGTTTGGATTGGTCAAAAAATTAGGAAATGTACAAGTCAGAGAATGTACATTCGTGTCCTCAAGTGACGCCCTGAAGCGAACCAAGCCAGCCTTACTATAATGCTGGCGTTATACCATTGACATTTACTACGAACATTGTAAAGTATCCGTTTAGATGGTCGTGTGATGACGCTGTGTGCGACGCTAAAGCGGTTAACATGGCCTTAGAGAGTTAATATACTGAATCGCGCTACATTAATAGCAAAATCGGTTTGGCACTGGGCGGAACTCAGTGGATGGAAAACTGAATAGACCAATCCTCAGTAAATGCAATTACGCCTAGCTGCGTCTTCTTTTATATTAATTATAATCGGGATTGTTGAATTTTGAATTTATTTGAAGTGTTGTCTCTGTTCAGTAGCATACTACCGTTAAGTGCACTCATTTCGTCGAAATCATATGGTACTGTAGTCTATATACGGTATTAGTGTAGTGCAATCGCCGTCCCAATAACCAGTGATCGGTTTCTTATATAGCATATATAGGCAGGATTAAGTTATGACTAATCGTTATCCCTAAAACTGCCTAATTAATCGTTACGGTTATAGCTAGCTATGCTTACATTACATTGCATCCCAAATGGGCACGCTGTGAGTTAGCGCACTGTTTAAATCCTTTAGACATTGTCGTCATTAGTTTGATATATTTTTTAAATTAAATTTGTGGCACATACGCACGGTCCGGTATTGATCAAAACTGGAGCCTGTCTTATATTTGAGAAGGAAGCGGGTACAAAGAGCTATTTTTTCCTTTCCTTGACGTTTTGTGGAGCTTGTCCTGGGTAGATGTAACGGAGCAGGTAAAGGGGCGCTCGGTGCTGTTGGGGGATGGTAAAGTGCTGCGGCTGCAGTCTTTGACTGCTCGCCTAATGCAGTCATTTCTCGGCTGTATTCATAACACGTAGGATACTGTAGCCTCGACTGCCATACTGATCCACTGCTCTCCAAACGCTCTATTCCAGCGCCGACTCTAGTCAAGCCTTGCTTTTTCCTGACTGCCTGCATTTGCGGACACAACATGGCAAGCACATTCACCAAGGTTTTCACCTCTAAGAGAACCGTGGGCATATTGTCACTAGTGGGTGCGGGATCACTGGCGACCGGGTACTTGCTGAACAGGCAACATGTCAGCGCTGGATCGCAGGTTCGGAGAATTTACCCTGCCAGGTAACCCACTTTACGCTCCTTGCCGTGTATTCGGCATTTCTATTCGATTCTGATCTCGTATAGGTTAAGTATATTTTCTGAAGCACTGATGGAAATGTTAAAATGTTCCGCACCGTAATCCCACCCGTTACTCCTGTGATCAGTCCATCCTCTAGCAGTGCGGGATAGCGTGCTTGGCATTTAATAATGCATTAAAGGAATTTAATGAATGGCATTCATCTTTGATTTTGTAGCGTGAAATAATTTTTTGATCTGTCCGCATGCTGGGTTCTTGGGAGGTTTTTTTTGGTGGGAATATTCTGGAAATTCTTCCAAATAAAATCAATTATTGGGGTTAGTATCAATTTATTTTAACACAACGGTGATTTGCAGCATTCATTCCAGCTTTTTTGAGGTTACATTTTTATTGAAAATTTTACTGTGAATATAGGCTATATGGCATTACAAACGCAAAACGTGCACGTAATTGCCCTGCGTTTATACAATCGTCCATAATATAAATAGAATCGGAGTAGACAAACAATATCATAAATTTTCACAACCACGATTATACATTTTTTTGGGGCAATTTATCAGCGATACTAAGCTAACGTAGCCTGCCAGTGCACATGCATGCCAGGAATGTCACTTGCTTTTGAATTACTTGATCTCTAAAATTCTAAATGGTAATATATGTGAATAACGTGTCAGTTTAAAAAATATTTGTCGAGTTAATTGTATAACTGTTGCCCGGCAGCGCGGAGTACCCCGATTTGCGGAAACATAACAACTGTATGGCCTCCAACCTGACTCCCGCTATCTACGCCAAGCTGTGTGACAAAACTACCCCCAATGGCTACACCATAGACCAAGCCATCCAAACGGGTGTAGACAACCCAGGACATCCCTTCATCAAGACCGTGGGGATGGTGGCTGGAGATGAGGAGACATATGAGGTAACAGACCTTTAGTACTGAGGATCAGTTGGGTGTGTTTGTGTTGGCTAGTGTTTGGAAGTCAAAAAGTAACATAATATGGAAAGATACGTATTTTCATCTGGGCAGAATAGCATTCGTTTATTCATCCATCTATCTATACCATTTATCCAGTACAGTTTGGCAGTAATCCTGGTGCATATAATCCAGAATGGCACAGAGTACCAGGCCAAACACCCTGGAAGAGATGAAGAATGATGTAATAAATGTAAAATTTTGTTTACATAAGAATGACCAGAACGGAGCTGTATTAAAGAAGACGTGCCTTAAAGGCAATGATTCGATGAAAACATGGCGTAAGCTTCCAAAAGAACGGCATGCTTTCAGTTCCCACAAGTGACTAGGAGGGAGGGGGGGGGGTGATCTATGTTCTGTACCCCCCCAAGGATGTGGAACAGTGAACGCGCTTCTCTATTTGCTGGCAGTTTTATGTGAATTTCTTCATCAGGGTGAAGCTCTCTAATGCTCATAAATTGTGCTGCAGTCGGGTGGGGGGGAAGGGGTGATCTAAATTAAATTGCAGCTAAGGGTGGGAACATTTGACCTCTTGGTGTAACAGGCACGTGTCCCAGAAGCTCCCAGTGGAGACGCCAATGCTGCGGAGGAAGCCTTGGGTTTGGGGTCTGCCTGGTTATTTCCAAACATGGACCTGGTGTTCACCACCACTGTGTCATTTCCAGGTGTTTGCTGACCTTTTTAATCCTGTCATCAAAGAGAGACATAACGGCTACGATCCCACGACGATGACGCATCCCACCGACCTGGATGCCACCAAGGTACTGTTGATAGGGTCGGAGGGAACAGCATCAAACAGAAAAACACCTAAACCATAAATATCATAACCAGGATTTTTGTTGATGCGTAACAGTGCACTAATGCCTGGTTAATCTCCTAATTCTACATCTTTCAATCATTCATTACTTTATGTGCCTCTTTGAATTACAACGCAAAAGCAAACCCAGAAACGACGTTGAGGATTGTGGATTCTGTCTCAGATCCGATCGGGGATGTTTGATGAGCGCTACGTGCTGTCCTCTCGGGTCCGCACGGGCCGCAGTATCCGCGGACTGAGCCTGCCGCCGGCCTGTACGAGGGCAGAGCGCCGGGAGGTGGAGCGGGTTGTGGTGGACGCCCTCAATGGCCTCCAGGGGGAGCTGAAGGGTCGATACTACAGTCTGGTGCAGATGACGGAGCAGGAACAACAGCAGCTCATCGATGTGAGAATGTCCCGCCACTGGAGTCTCCCATAGGTGTCCCACAAGTGTCCCTCACATGTCCCATGAGTGTGTTCTACGGGTCCCACATGCACCGTATCTCTCAGAAACTGATATGGTTATTTCACGAAGAGTATGGGAAGATTAATAAAAAGATAATAACAATAAATTTAAGCATGAAAGATAGATATTTTTGAGCCAGGGATATTTTGAAACATCGTATTTCAACAGAAGAGGAAACATCGGATATCGTTAATGGGTGTTTTTTTCTTCTTTGGCTCTTTTGTTTTATTCATGCAGGACCACTTTCTGTTTGACAAGCCTGTGTCTCCACTCCTGACCTGTGCTGGTATGGCGAGAGACTGGCCAGACGCCCGAGGAATCTGGTGAGTGTGGTTCCCTTTTCCAAAGACTGCAAACAATAGCTTGAATGTCATGCAGCTTATTTTGCGGTACATTTTTTCCCTTCGGTGCAGGTGACACCGATTTGGTAAAAAATAATAAAAATATTATGAACTGCCATTAGAAACAGAAATGCAGTGAAATAGTGCCTATCTGGGATGGACAGAACCTTTTTAGTGACTGGACTGGCTGTGCAACAACAAGCCAAGGAACTACAAGTCAGGATCCTTGTTTCAGTGTTCCAGTGTTAAGAGGATCCTACGAGTCCATAATGGAGAATGTCGGATTTTCCCATGGTAGCTCAGGCTCAGCTCATTCCATTAGCAGATAGTCAGTGTAGCACCGCCCACTGCTGTCCTCCCTGACCACCTGTATCCCATGATGCAGTGCTTCCTTCTAAAAAATTCATGACAGGGTCTAAGTTGTCACAACAAAAGAAGAACAGAAAGAAACAGCCTGCCATCAGAACTGGGCCATACGTTTTCCATTGGTCCCCTGGTTATCAAATAGCTGGTGTAGGCTGGATATCGCTGTCGATATATTTCCATATACAGATGCTCCTCTACTTACGAACTTTTAACTTACGAACTTTCAGACATACGAACGAAGAGGACTGTAAGTCCAAATTGTGTTCGTTGGGCTCCCGTTTCCTGTCCGCAGCATTTTTTTTTTTCCGCGCGTCAATTCCGCTTAGTACGACTTCTGGCCGCTACTCCTGCCCCACAGTAGTGTAGCGTGCGAACTCCCAGCATCCTAGTTCTTTGTACTTGCGTATACCCTTAAAATGATGTTGAATAACAACTTAGGAACATTTCAAGTTACGAACTTGTGTTTGGAACGTAACTCGTTCATAAGTAGAGGAGCGTCTGTACACCAGTATATGTGGGGACAGTGTGTAGCTTAGTGGGCTGGAATACTGTGTCTGTGATTTCACCGTTGATCCCTTGAGCAAAGCCCTTAACCCCAATTACTCCAAGAGGTTAATTGGAGTTACCAAATTGCAAGTGTATGTCTGTATATGTCCAGCGATGGGTTGGTATCCCATCCTAGATTGTTCCTGGCCTTGCACCTGTAGCCTCCGGGACAGGCTCCAGACCTCCCTACCAGCCTGTATAGGATTAGCAGGTACAAAAAAAATTTATGTATATATGTTTGGATGGATGGATGAGCTGGATTTATCAAATTGCCCATAGATGTGACACCTCATCCAAATTCAACAAGCAGCTTAAAAAAATGGACGGATAAAGCAGAAGGTGTTGTAGGACCAAAGTTATTATTAGGGATGATTATTGTATATAGAAGGCAAAATTCCTTTAACACAAGCTTGTGTCCTTTCCACACATAGCAAGAAGTTCTCTATCAATCCCCTGTTCCTATTGATGTCCATAAATAACATTCGGTCTTACCGCATCGGTATCAACTCGCTCTCCAGCAAGTCAGGGTCCCACTCAATTATTCATCCTTTTTTTGTCTCTCCTTTCACCACTGGAACAAGTCCTCCTCGCCTTTTGTATTTTTTAGGCAAACTGCATGCGTTTTAAAGTTCTTCAGACCTCGTAGAACCAAAATTATTGCCACTGCACAGGGGGTGACTAAGAGATGGAAGAAATAGCGCGTCTGCCCTTCAGATTACCGGAGCCTTTCTTATGGGCTGAAACAGGCACAACGATCAGAAGACCTTCCTCATATGGATCAACGAAGAGGACCACACACGTGTTATCTCCATGGAGAAGGGGGGCAACATGAAGCGGGTGTTTGAGAGATTCTGTAAAGGACTCAAAGAGGTAAAGAGACACCTCCACAGGCTGTTCTGCACCAATGCACACATGGAAGTACCAAACTGTGATATGAAGCGTACAATGATCTGAACCACATGAATTTGTTGCACATAGAATCGCTTCTTTTGGATGTGTATGTGTTTTAAGTTCCCAGCATGCACTGCTGTGACCTCTGACCTGCGCTGGTCTTATCAGGTGGAGAGGCTGATCACAGAGAAAGGCTGGGAGTTCATGTGGAATGAGAGACTGGGCTACGTCCTCACCTGTCCCTCCAACCTGGGCACCGGCCTAAGGGCTGGCGTCCACGTCAAGCTGCCTCGACTCCACAAGGTACCTGCATGCTTCAAGCCCCTCCCCCCTGCCCCCTAGTGGATTGTAAAAGTAGTGTCAGGTAGAGTTGTAGTGAACGGACACCTCATGGAAAATAACTCCTTCTGTAAAATGCCCAGCTGTAAAACAGGTGAATTTGATTTGGATAAAACTATGGACATAGCAGAAAAATGACTTATTGCTAATTATGTTCCTGATGTGGCAGGACCCCCGTTTCCCCAAGATCCTGGAAAATCTGCGTCTTCAGAAACGAGGCACAGGGGGCGTGGACACTGCGGCGGTGGGGGGCACCTTTGACATCTCCAACCTGGACCGACTGGGAAAGTCGGAGGTGAGATGGACGGCGGGAATCCTATCTTTGCATGGTGATATTTATGAGTGCAGAGAAATCATGTCGGTGAAGATCACTCAGAGATGTGACCTCGCTCTCTGTTCCTGCGTCTAGGTCGAGCTGGTCCAGATAGTGATAGATGGGGTGAACTACTTGGTCGACTGTGAGAAGAAGCTGGAGAGGGGACAGGACATCCGGATCCCACCTCCAATCAGTCAGTTCAAGTAGACTGACCTTAGAGCCCAGCTCTGCTGCCATAGTCATGTTCACATAACTAAAGTGCTCTATACCCAACACTGAACATTGAACTTAATAAAGTATTCTCTGACACGCTGTATTACGCTCACTAAGTCTGGAGCTATATTCTGCACTTGATATCAATGCAGTCATCCCTCCATATCTGCATGGGATCGGTTCCAGGACCCCCCCCAACGGATACCAAAATCCACAGATGAAGTTCCTTATATAATATAGCGTCGTATTTGCATAGAATCTGCACACATTCTGCCATATACTTTAAATAATCTTCAGATTACTTATAATACTGAATACAACGTAAATGCCATGTAAATAGTTGTTATACTGTATTATTTAGGGAATAATGACAAGAGAAAAAAAGAACTTTCTGGATTTATTATTATTATTTATAAAAATATTTTCCATCCGTGGTTGAATCCACAAATACGGAACCCACGTTCCACGCATGGAAACGGAACCCACGGATACGGAGGGCAGAACCCACGGATACGGAGGGCAGAACCCACAGATACAGAAGGCCGACTGTATTTATATTTTGAGAATGAAATAATAGGATAAAAATATGCTAATTGTACTACCAACATGGTTGGTGTTATATGTCATATGAATATATACATTTATCAGAAAGTTGTAATCTATTCAACCTGCAATACATTAATCTTTTTTTATGAATGTCTCTATTCTTTTATATAATTATAAAAGTTCAATATTTTAGCTTTAGATGGTACCCAGTCAAGTATTTAATTAGTATTCTCTTAAGAAGTCCCCCTCACCCCTTACTAAACTGAAGGTCGTCCTTTCAGTTGCTATTTCTAAAAAAAGTGCCACATCACCATGGTTACGGAGCCATTTTCTGCTGGAACCGCTGCTGCCTGAGTCATGTGACTGTAATATCAGTAATCCTGTGAGGATTCGAGCACCGATGAATACCGAGGCAGCCGCCATGAACTGTGTGTTTGCGTTCCCCATTACCACTATCTGCCATGTCTGTTAATCATAAATAACCATTATATATATATATATATATATAAAATTACTCAGTTTTCATGACAAGTACACAAGACGTATATATCATAATAGTAATAATGGCAAAAGTTAATCATTAATATATAATTACTATTATCTACACAAAAAAACAGGTTACCCAGATGTTTATGTATGGAGCACAATAGGTATCTCTGTGGTCCATTAACACCTCCAGCTATGGCCTCACAATATCACATCGCGATATGTGAAATGTCTGAGAGCAATACTGCGATGTTTATAAAACGAAAAAGGAGGTGAAATTACCCGAAAGAAACTATACTCCAAAAATCCACCAATAGACTTACCAAATAAGTTGACGGTGTTGCCACAAGTTGTGTCAGAAGACACCAAATAATGTGATTAATGCGTCTTTCACAGTGATGGTGCTGAAACTATACATACCCCCCCCCCTCCAGCTCTGTGTTTGAGTCCATGCCCTGAACTTTGGGGTCTGCCATGACCCTCAATCGAGATAGCTTTTTCTGAAAAAGGCATGGGGGGGGGAGTGGGTCCCCTACAATAAGTTTTGCTGACCCTCATACCCATCAGCTGACTGAGAAAATACTCAGGATACCGGATGGTCAGTCCCTCCCTGTCTGGGTGTCTAAATTGCACTTAATGTGTGAATATGTCTGTCCACCCCATGACAGATTGGCGTCTTGGACAAAGTGTCCCCCACGTCATCATCTTCCCGGGAAAATTCCCAGGCTCCCCATCAGTGATTCCAGGAATCAGATGGCTGGAACTTAATACATAACTGGAATTCGGCTAGACGAAGTAGCTGAAATTCCAGATAACTATGTTGTATGAGAAATCCCTCTCTACAAGGTGAGAAGCCTGGTCCTTAATTCCCACCTGCTGCACCTGTCCATCCTTGACCTCCTGCTGGTGAGAGATCACAGATTACCACTTCAGAAGGCTCCCAGAAATGATTCCTTGCCGTTACCACCTCCTCACCTTCACATTTTAGTAATAAAAATCAGGTCAGCGTGAGGAGAAATACTTCCCAAATATAACATGCACTGGACATAAATAAATAAAGCTTCCTGCCAGCAAACTTGTCTGTGGCTTGTTAAACTTTACAAGAACAAGATCCCTACAGCAATCACTGAATTCAGGAAACAACAAATAACACAAGTAATTTTCATTATTACAAATACTCCATAAATACCACAGACACACTTCTCTCCCTACTCTGCTTACATTTATGTCCATATTCTGCATTTGACCCTACAAGTCCAGTTTATCCAATTAGAACCAGCTAGATCTCATTATCAGTGATGCCTGTGGACATAGAGATGCTGATCAATCATGGGCGTGAGTTACGTGGGGGATGGGAGGGGTTGTAACCCACCTAATAATCAAAACCAACCAATGCAACCCCCTGGACACCCTTAAATGGGTTTAGACACCAAGCCCAAGTTGTGCCCTTGTGATCAATCACCATGCTAAGGCCAAATCCCGAAACTCCCTGCTCCAGAGATCATCACTACCTTTTAACTACTTCAATCATGTCCTGCATTGACTTCCTAATGGTTTCTAACAAAATTAGCTTAGGTCAGCTGCCTTTCGCTTCGCTTTAACGAAGAGAGGAAAGCAAGTCTCCTAAAGGACATGAGGGGAGACTTCAGACACTGAGTTCACGATTACATGATACTTCAGACTCAAAGACAACAGCATGTTCCCAAGAGAGAGACACTATCATTGGACACTGACACAAATACAGATTGTCCATGAGAGACCCATCTGCCAAAAGAATAAAACTGAAATCTCCCAATCAGGTTAACAGTGAATACGTGTTATATAAACCCCATTCATTAAGTTGTTATAGAGAATGATCTGATTCTAACCACTGACTTTGATCTCTCTGTGCTCATCAAAAACTTTGGGTCAACGATTGAATATTTTGAGCTCTAAAGTAATGAGTTTTAAATAAGTTATTAGATCATCAGAATCCTGGAAAGAACCCTGCACTACATCTAACACACAAACTGTTCGTGGCTCAACACACTAGTGTCTCATATCCTAAAAAGAGCTCTTTCACCCTTAACCCTTTCAGATGGTCACCATGTAGAGAAATTAATCCTTTCTCCCATTGGTAACTCCTATTTCATTCATACCTGGATGGCACAATGTCTGCGCTTTTGCAAACTGACTAAAAATAACAGAGAAAGTTTTACTGTCTCCTCAATCTCCACCCAACACTGACAGCTTCAGCAAGCCAGGGCCCTCTTTGGTCGCCCGTCCCTGCTCTTTTCGTCTCTCTCTCTCTGTTTACTCTCTGATGTAATTCATGTATCTGTGTCACTTTCTATTTGAAAAGATAGTTACTTCAATGAGCTTGTGCTTGACCATGTGATTATGACTATTTGGCTACATTTCAGCAACTGTTTTATAGGAGTTGTAGCTTTAGCCAGTGTATGATAAGTAGCACATGCAGGTGACCAGTTACACAATGACAGATTAAATCAGACTAATTAAAAGGAATCTTAACAGAACAATCACTTGTAATGAAAGAAATGCACCTAGAATGTTTCCACTCATACCAAATTAAATCAAAGGCTGCACCCAGACACTGACCAATTAATTTGTCTTGACATTTCCTACGAGTGACTCAGACAGGCAATTTCATGCCAAGCAGCCACAATAAAAATTATTGAAGCAATAACCCTTGTAAATACTATTTGTGGTAAACGGATAAACTGAGCTGAGCTGCAATTTCATCACCAAGTCAGCAAAATATTCAGCCCAGACTGATGATTCACAAAAAAAACGCACCAGAGATTGGTAACATTTTACTCAAGATTGGCACACATAATATACTATGGTAACACTTTTCAATTCTGTTCCTTAATAACTAAGTAGCAACTTGCTTACTATCCATCCATCCATCCATTTTCCAAACCACTTATCCTACTGGATCGCGGGGGGTTCGGAGCCTATCCCGGAAGCAATGTGCACGAGGCAGGGAACAACCCTGGATGGGGGGGCAGCCCATCGCAGGGCACACTCACACACCATTCACTCATGCATGCACACCTACGGGCAATTTAGCAACTCCAATTAGCCTCAGCATGTCTTTGGACTGTGGGGGGAAACTGGAGTACCCGGAGAAACCCCACGACGACATGGGGAGAACATGCAAACTCCGCATACATGTGACCCAGTCGGAGACTCGAAACTTGCTTACTACTAAAGTAGAAATCGTGCATACAGTTTGTGGTTAATTAATACATTAAAGGTTACGTCATGATTCATTTAGAGTGTAATAGCATATTATTTGTGCCTCCTGAAATGAAGGGTTACCCATAGATCTACTGACATTCAGATCCCATCTCCTATCAATCAGCTGTAGCACAATCAGAAGCCTTTCAGTCCAGTTGCACCTTCAGTGGCTTAAGTCAGGCTGATGCTTACTGTAGCATCAGGTCTTCTTAGCCAGTTTATGCTGGATCTTCCCGCACTCAGATCTCCATTAGAGTTCATTTGTCCCTCCATTAAACGGGGTCTTATTTGTAGTAACTGGAATAAATAGCATACTTTATATGTTTGGTCATAAAATTCATTTTGAACATATTTAACAGTATATATTTTTCATATTATTTATTATAAACACCCAGCCTGATCTGCATGCTGCAGTGCCCTGTCTTCAGACCCAGCATGGTCTCCATGGAAACTGAGCCATTTTCAGTTAGAACCGCCAGTGCCCGAGTCATGTGACTGTGATGTCATTACTCCTCTGAGGATCCAGACATCATGAATACTGAACAATTCCACAGAGAACTGTGAGTTTGTCCTGTTCCCCTTGGTTTGATGCAGCACTGTGAATCTAGTCTTCTGTTTCTGAAGTTATTTTTGACATAAATGTACTGTATCGACATTTCGGTGCTTTGGGGTGAGGGTCTTATAAACTCTGCCATCTGTTGTCTTTGGCTGGTTGTTTCTATGGCCCTGAAGGTTAATGATGCCCTGGTTTTGAAGGTGTCTGTATCTCGTTCAGTCTAAGCAATGTGACACACTAAAGTCTAGGAAGACTCTATAGTTTAAAAACAAAAGTTTCATGAGAACAATGTATGTTTTGAGGAGAGTTTACAAATTTTACAATGACCTAAAAAAAAATCCATCAGGTTTTCGAGAAACCTTTTTCCCTCCAATGGCAGCCATTGAAATGACAGGCTATGCCTGGAAACACAGGCACAAAGACAGAGGCTGCCAACTGCCCAGAGGGCGGCTGAGACAGAAAACCCTCCATTTAGAGCTAGCACCTTCCTGGAAGTATCAGGCTTTGGAAGGAAGGGAATGAACAGGCTAAAGTAGGGAGGTGGTGTGAAAGTCTGGGTAGAGAGCACCAGAGAGCGCCAAGGCCAGGCCGAAAGAGGGGGCTCTGGAGGTGTGAAGGAACAACAATGGCCCCTGAGTCAGCAAGCTGGAGCCTGTTTCCATCTCTGTGGACTCTGTGGGGATCCTTCTGCATGCCAAACCGCGGTGCGTCATTTGGACCCTTCAGAGATAAGATGAGCAGACTATGGATTTGGTCAGAAGCACATGGGATCCTGCAGCCTTATCAACCATAAAGGATATTCAGTAAGGGATAAGGAATATTACCACCAGAGATTTTATACATTATACAAACAGTTTATTTAAGGAAAAGGAACAGTGGCAAAAACATGGTGTTTATTTTTCAGTACAAATGCTTTTTCCTGGGGTGGAGCAACACTAGGGCAACAGTAGCGTGTTCTTTAACAAATAGGACAAACACAACAGCCATACCGTAAGGCAATCAGGAGACCATGCCAGAGGTGCCAGGTTTCTCCCTGCAGAGACAGACACATCGTTAGCTAAAGAGCTATGTTTACATCAGGTGTGTACAGAGGGGCGGGGCCATAGGGGCAGTGGGCCCAGCTACAAGCCGATTGGCCCCAGAGGGCAGTAATTCCTGTCACTCACTAATTCAAAACATGTGATTGACTAATGAATCTGTATGAATTATTGCCCCCCCTCTTATGATCTCCACCTTAAGAAATCCCCTAGCCCACATACAAGAGGACTGTGAGACTTTTGATAATTAGACTGTTACTTTGATGGAAACACACTGAGTCATCCAACCCCCCCCCCAGGTGTTTACCCCTGTGCTCCAGGGGGAGGTCTCCTTCATAGAGAGCCATAGCCAGGGCCCGTTTCTGTTCGCCCCCCAGCTCAGACCACTGCTCCTCAGTCACAGCAGATGCCTGCTCCACAGTCAGCCAGGAGAGCTGGGGAGAGCTGAGCGCCACCTGCAGGACAACATTCAAAAAAACAAGGAACACTAGATACAGAAGATCACTCCCATTTAAATTTTCTTAAATTCCTGGGTGCAGTGATTATGTCTATGTCTAAATGGAGATAATTACACGACCTACTATTACTACCCAAATATTACACTGTTTAGTGACAAAATATTTACCAGTTTCACTGCAACTAAAACATATTCATTCATTATTTAATCTGCATTACTAATTAATGACCTCGAAGAGCCACTGAGTTGATTTTTTTAATCGGTGAAAAGCAGAGCGATCTGGAATTCTGAACGCTGTAGGGATTCCTGTGTGTAATCTTGCAACAGACCTTCACTTCCAGCTCTGGCAGAGAATGGGGTCTGTTGCCATGGAGATTCTATTACGGGGGAACTCCTACAGAGAGCTTTTCTACACAGCCAATATAATCTTCCAGCCATGTGATCTGAGGTCACAGTAATACTAAACCAGGAAGGATAATTCTCATCAGCAGAAGAAAACGACTACTGTGAAATATGACATGTTTCAGGAATGTGTGTAGAATTCTTATTCATATTATGTATTATAAATCAAATCCAGTGATTTTCAGTGCTGATCCGTGCACACTGGATGTCAACAAGTCAAATGGATTCTCCCAGTACTAGTTGTCAGCTGTACGAAAGAGAGATACCTCAAGACCCGCGGCTCATAACGGATCTGAAAGCACTCACCGCCATCTTGGTGGGTGGGATCAGAGCAATAACTTCTGGGGTCAGTCCCTCCACCTGCTCCCTCACCAGCGCAGACAGCACCATGTCAGATAGTCCCACTGATGTGGGAGGCACAGGTACACTTGGTTCATCTGAGCCACCCATGCTGGTTCCAGTGAAGCCCCACCCACCAGCGGTCAGCCGGAGCGTACCTGCCAGGTTTCCAATCTCGGTGAAGATCTCAGGTCCCCAGCTGCTGATGGGACCGAAGCCTTGAGGACGTGAGAGCTGAGAAAGCAGAGCTTCCATCTGCTGCTCGGAGCACGGTAGGTGCAGGTCTCTCAGGAACAAGGTCGCCATGCTGACCAAAAGGCATACAACCGCATTCTTACGAGCCTCGTTTGGAGCTGCCAGAATTAACCGTATAAATGTTTGTTGAGACTTTTTGGTGTTTCCTTTTTGTCTGACCTGAGATGTTTGGGGTCCAAGCGGCTGATTTCCGTGGGACTAAGTCCACACAGGAGATTCCCAAGAGACGCCAACTCTGTAGCTTCCAGCTCCTCCAGCTTCAGGTCACTATGACGTAGAAAACTCATCATGGCTGCCCTCACCTGATGCAAAGATGGCAAGGAGTGCGACATATGGATGAGTGCACTGAGGGGAGCGGTACAGTGCAATGCAGCAGAAATGTTTCCGTACCTTCTTAGGTGTCCATCCCCTCCAGGCACCCAGGTGAATTACTGTCCCCAGGTCTGCCAGGTTGGCGTCCTGAAGTTCCCTTTCGTTCATTTCCGTCACCAGACAGCCAAGCTCCAAGATCCGCTCACGGGTCAGGCTTTTTGCTGGACCATAGGACTGGAGAAAACAAAACCCACCCACTACTCTCCATTCCGCTCAAAGCACTGCAGCGATTTCCCAGATTTTTCTCTCTTTATGCCTGTTTCTAGAACTATTTCAGCAAAAAACAACAAAAATGTTGATCTCGAGTGGAATAGATGCGATTTTATTATTAGCATGTCAAGCCAAGGACCTGTTTATTAAGATCCAAGCCTTACATTAATCCATCTCAGCGTCAGATAGATCGCTTCCGGTTTGTTATAAGTCTCACTGTGAGGGACAGACCTGGCGGAGTTGTGCCCACAGCGCCCGACGCTGTTCGGGACTGAGGGAATCATCCTGAGCCAGATCCTCCACACAGTTGGCCAGCTCCTCCTCCTCCATCCGGCCCAGCTGAGCTGCTGTCCAGGCTGAGGGAAACGTGCCCTTGATATCTGCACAGCCCGGGACTGGTTCTGCTTGCCGAGGCATTTGCAGGGGATCAGATGTCAGAACATGAGCACCACAAGGTTGTCAAAAAAAAAACAAAGCCAGGTGCCTCCTCGCCTTTCCTCCGCCTGCCCCGTCTCCGGACGATGCCCCGGACCAGGTTCTCTCTCTTCTCGACTAGCTCCCCCAGAGGCTTGCAGCTCTGGCCCACCTCACTGTCCTCCCAGCTCTTCTGGCTCTCCAGGACTTGCTCCACCACATCTGGTCTTAGCACATCCTAACGGGAATACACCACTGACCTATTACCAGCAGACACACTATCGAGGGTGTGGGCATCACCATGACGACACGCCATGTCCTCACCAGGGGAATCGACGCAATCTGAGAAGGTGAGAGGGCAAACAGCAGCCTGCCAGTGTGTTCCATTTCCTCAATGGTCCAAGTGGCTGGGTCCCTGTAGCACACAAGTAAACACAGACAAACGTTGAACCAAATTCTGTATTTAACACTGGATAACTTGTCAGATTTAAGGTAGTCTGGACTAAATGTAAGTGAACAAAGATAAAGTCCATTTAAACTGGGCTACCTTAAATCCAACAAGTACAAAAAGCAAGAAAACCCAACTCATGCGAGCAAATAAAGGTCATGAAAAGTATGGAAGGGCAGAGTCTCCACACCCCAGCAGGTCTCTCTGGGTGAGGATCCTGGCCATCTCCTTCATGGTGTCCTGGGGCAGGCAGTAGCCCTTCATCTCATCCAGCCTCAGCCTCAGAGCCTCCCGATCCACTTGTCCAAACGTATCCCTGTCCAGGAAGGGCATGAGAGGACCCAGGAGGTCTAAAGCAGCTCCAGAGACATCCTCCTCCTGAGAGATGGCCTACAGAGACAAGTAGATGTAAACCTTAACTCAACCTAGTTCTTGGGCTCCTTCAGACAGTCCACTTTTTTGCTCCTTCCCAGCTCCCAGCCAATCAAAATCGCCAAATGCCTGTTTCAAGTATACTGGGAGGTGAGAGGAAGCTAGGTTGGGAAACACTGATGTAGAATGTAACCACAATTTAACTCTGTCGAGATAAAACCCTAATAATAGCTAAATAGTACTACATTGAAACTAATAATTGTACTACAGCTTCAGCTCAAAATTTGTCATTCAGTTGACAAGTTGTTTCGGATTGTTGTTTCAAAACTGACGATTCTGTGGGTTTGTGTTCCCTGTTACCGGCTGCTTGATGTCTGAACATCCTGGTACACGCTCCGGGCTTACCATGACCTTGATCCCGATCCTGATAATAGATAGCTTTTAAATAATTCAGTTTATAAACACAGAGTGACATCAGAGGGCGTTTCCATGAGCAACCACTTCAATTCATGAACTCGGAAAGCCCCAGTGAGAACAGACTTCCCCACTGTCATGTTTTCATTCGTGGATCCCGTAAAGATGCTCTACGTACCAGTATGGCAACGGCCCTTTCTGCTAAAGCCGCTTGCTTGTGGCGTGGAAGCCGGAGGAATCCGCCGATATCCCGGCGGACGTGGTCGAGAACAGCCATGAAGGACGCGTTAGAGAGGCTCTCAAGCAGCTGCACTCTGAGATCCACCAGAGACACAAGTGAGATGATTAAGCTGTCAAAGCAGCGCAGGAGAAAAGCACGGAGAAACGGGAAATATGGGAACACTTCTTACGGTAATCCAGCAGAGAAGGATGGGGGCGGGATATTTAAATCACTCCTTGGTCTTCTCAGAAGCTCCTCCACAACACATTTTCTCTGGAAGGAACAGAGGAATCAGAAGAACAAAACCACCTCCTGCAAAACATACTTTGTTAGGACCATTAATATCTGACACTCAAGTCGCAATTCAAAAGATATTAGAAGTGTTTTTTGAATGTTTTGAAATCCTAAAACGATGTACAGGATGTATACAATGTATGTGCAGGAAGCATACATGCGATGTTCTGAAGGAGAGTCATGGTGAATTTCCGTACCAAAGATGGTGTCAGCCTTCCTGGCAGTTCAGTGACCAGAAACAGCAACTCCAAGAAATCAGACTCATTGGTCCAGAGCCTGAACCAATCACAGCTCATCCCACCGGCAATACGGCCCAGGGCCCTACAGTCAAAAGCACCACATGGAAGAAACCAAAGGCCAGTAATGTGGTGAAAATCTGTTATGGTTTCTATGCACATTTAATGTGTTTTGGCCAAAAATGGACCAAAATGAAACACATATTCACAGCGGCAGCATCCTGTGGAAGACAGTTAACTGATCAGATTATAAACCAAGATGGGACTGAAAAGCAGTTCAAGTTTGTATGCAGACAGTCAAGAGTGCAGCATTTCTCACTGGGTACTGCTAAGGCTAACTAGCAGACTGTCACTGAATTAAATAAAAGTTCATTAGCAAATCACGGCCGAACTATAACGAATGTCAGCCTGTCTAGGGTCTCTCCTTCCTGGATTAAGCTATGAACTCACCACGACCCTGTACTGGATAAGTGGAACTGATCAATTTATGGATGGATGCTTCTTGCACAATCAGAAATCATTACTGTATAAGCCAACCACAGCCGAGAATGTAGGATTAGGCCAAGGTGGTTTCCATTACCTTAAAGACTCTCGTGTTATGTTTGTGGTTTGAAGGATCTTCTTGAAAAGAAGCTGAGCCTGGGCAGAGGACCAGAGATAAAGTTTGAGGGAAAACTTAAGTATCTTCTCCGGCACATTCTGTGACAAAATCCCTTCAAAGCTGACAGTAGTCATTTACAAATCCCTTCAGGTCTGCTGCAGTTCAGTAAAGCATCTCTTTCAATAGCAAGTCAGCAATGTGCCGTGTTCTTCACTAATAAATTGTCCGTAAATAATAAACCAGCTTCACCAGGCAGGAAGAAATACAGTCGAAGCAAGTGGAAGGAAAGTGGCAGGGGTACCTGCTGGGGAGACCAGGGCAGGTGTCTGTAGGTGGCAATAGACCTCAGGACAGCAGGGCCATCTAACGCTAGAGTCAGCATCTTCAGGGGCACGTAGGGAAGGAGACACTGCAGTCGCAGACTGGTGTTTCCCGAGATCTTCTCCAACGCCTTTGAAAACACGATGAGTACAGAGACTGTCCTATATATGAAGCTAAATCACTGGGAAGATGGGGCGGGGGGAGGAGGGGGTGGTCAGCTGTGCCTGGACTTGGACCACCCCCCATGGTGGCATCTGGGCAGAATCAGGATCAGTGGAGCTGTTTAGCTGTGAAAACTGTAAAGCAGGCTGTTATGGTGTCACACTGCAAGGAGACAACAGCTACAGGATATAGTTTAGAAACCCCAGGTTTAGGGGATAAGCTAGTCAGAGAAACCCGCGGGTACCTCCTGAAGGATGCTGTGCAGTACGGCTCTCTGGGTCGGCGTTGGCAGCCTGGACAGGAGAGTGCTCCAGCACCGACAGGGGGACGATTCCCCAAGCGTGGGCCCGGACAGGGCCCTCAGAATCGAGGGAGACAGGCCCTTCAGGAGGGGCTGTAGCCTGCACAGTTCACCCAACCGGAGCTGCAGAGGGGGCAGTGATGTAGTAAAAAACCTGGACCATTCACTTACTAGAATCCAAAAGTAGAGCAATCTAGAGAGACCTTTAAGCTTTTCCTTCAAGACCCCGAGATGTTTCTTTGCAAAGCAGGAGGACAGAGACAGAGCATAGCGGAGTGAGCAGGTCACTTACATTTACTTCCTGAGTTAACTTCGTTAAAATCCTGAAAGCCTGAGAAAACAGCAGTAGCTGAGTTGGTTAGAGACACTAAACATGAAACCGTTACTTGTTTGCTTTTAAAAGTGACTACAGGAGATACCATTACAAAAGAAACCGGGTCCGTACTTGGAGAACACTGCTTGGCCAAAAAAAAAAAATCACACTTTAATAGTTTGTTGGATTGATAGCTTTGATTATGCCGCACGTTTGTCATGCCATTGCTTCCACAAGCACATGCAACATCTTGACATTTATTTTCATCCAGATTTGCATTCATTTCTCATGGAGAACTTGTACTGATCATAGGTGAGTTGAACCACTCTTTTTGGGTGAGGGTGTTAGATTCGCTGCTGTTATTAACACTAATGGCGCCTTAACGCAAATAAAAGGGCTACTTAAGCGGCACAATAACACTGGTAATGACTATGACATCGCTGTACCGCCCACCCCTACTCAGCAGTGACACTGAATGAATGAATGAATGAACGAATATCACACTTTTGCACTTCAATAATCATTATTGTGTGTATGAAAGGATTAAAGTGAGTGTAGCAAATGTGTTACAATTCAGAGTTTTAGTAATATTCTACTATCCGGAAAATTCTGCTATGCGGCAGTGCGTTGGTCTCGACATTCCTGGATGCAAGACCTTTCAATGAATGTTTAAAATCAGATTGATGTAATTTTTCTTGGGAAATTCAGAAAGCTGTCTAGAGCCTCTGCAATTGATCAGTATATCTCCCGGCCCACGCGGCAATGTCTGTTTGGACAGGACAGTGTTTTGTGACCCTTACCTGGGCCGGGGGGTAGCTGGGCAGACCGGGCTGGGAGAGGATCTGCAGGAGTCTGGGGGCAGAAAACGGCTGGAGGAAAGAGGCCCCCAGACGAGGGAGCAGGCCGCGCAGTGCGCTCAGCTCCTGTGGGGACAGGCCACTGGCGTCGAGATGCCTGACAGTGAGGGTCAGCCAGTGAGACAGCTGAGAAGATCCGCCAGTGGCGGAGAGCAACAGTTAGGGCTTAGGGGAAGAGTTAAAATATCTCAGGATGATACCTGATAACAAATTATCTGGGGATGTTATCTGATGACTGAACACTGGAGGATGAGTGTGTCATGTGGAAACAGCGGATTCAACATGCTGTAGCTGCAAACATGGCGTCCTTTTGTACTGGCCTTCCATTACCCCACACCCAGGCTCGCTCGGGGTCCCATTGCCCAGAAATAACATGGTGATAGATCTTAGTGGACCTTTAGAAAGTTCCATGTGCTACGCAGTGTGGAGCAGAGGTTAAGGATAAGCTAGCATTTTCACAGCTGGTGTAAGCTCAGAGAGTGGATGCACTGGGTGTGGAGATAAGTGAGAGCGATAAGTGGTGACTTGCCATCCCCCTCGCCCCCCTGCCTCACCCGGCCCGTGGAGCTGGCATGTCCCTCTGACACACACGTGGCCAGCTGGCGCCACAGCGGCGGTGAGACCACGAGAAGCTGGTGTAGCTCTTCAGGGTTCAGGTAACACGCCAAAGTCCCGAGCCGACTGGAGAGAAAGCAGGCGCCTGAGCTCACCTGGCCACAAGTGGCTGTGTGTCGCCTGCGGACAGAGGGCAGCGTTCTTACCTCACATCCACGCATGTCAGGTTCTTACTCTTGCTGAAAACGGTGCGCAGCACATGGCGCCCCCTGGTGGCATCGAGGCTGCTGTTCCCCAGATCCTCCACCAGGGGACTGAGCTAAAGGATTAAAAAAAAAAACAGGATCTATTTATATGCGAGACTCATTGTCAGATGGACACCAGGGGTCACGGCGTTACAGCAGCATTCCAAGGAACTGACCTGCTGCACTGTTAGCCTCTGGAAGTAGCAGACAGGGACGTACGGAAGCAGCGGGAGGATGGAGCTGAGGAAGTACGCCGGCCAGGACGGCACCTCCTCCACAACTTTGGTCTGCAGGAGCCGCTTGACAAAAGCTCTTTTCTGTGGAGACTTCATCTCAGAGCTGTGATCACGAATAGCCATTAGCCTAATACACAGAAGAGCACCAGCGGGTCTCTTTTATTCATGTATTCAGTGAAGTACATATAATAGCACATTGTTGTTTAACATCCAGTGAAGTACATCCACTGACTCACTGCGGCTTAACATCCACTGAAGTGCATCCACTGACACACTGCTGTCTAATTTCCACTGAAGTACATCCACTGACACAGTGCTGTCTAATTTCCACTGAAGTACATCCACTGACACAGTGCTGTCTAATTTCCACTGAAGTGCATCCACTGACACACTGCTGTCTAACATCCAGTGAAGTACATCCACTGACACACTGCTGTCTAATTTCCACTGAAGTACATCCAGTGAAGTACATCCACTGACACACTGCTGTCTAATTTCCAGTGAAGTATGTCCACTTACACACTATCGTTGACCATTAGGGAGGTCGGGAAGGTCATGATATCGGAAACAGACATGAATGGGATGAACTGTGAGAGGTCTACAAAGAGGTCCGGAGTGACACGGGTGAACTTGTGAATGAAAGCAGAGGTCATCGTCTCCATGGCTTGCTGTTCCTTCTGGGATGCCTAAGAACAAACAGTCAAGTCAAACACACTAAATAAATTAAAATAAATTCAACACAGCATTTCATATTCATATGGCAATCCTCCCATTCGGGACTACAGTGTACCACTGTAAGGATCTCATTCCACGACAGGACTCACATATTATCTAGACTATGGCGTGGAGGCAGAACATGAAGAGCAAACCCACCACAAAGATGGGGAAAGAACGTGGAAACGCCAACGAAGCCAAGCAAAACGGTCGACTTAAAGCTCAACGAGACTGAACTGTTTTGTTACGGTGGCACCCGAGGGCCCGCCCCATCTCTACAGGTGATCACTTTAATACAGCAGACCGAGGCTTGTCTGCGAGGACCTGATCTGTTTAGTCAGTGACCCCCCCACCTGGGCTGTTTCCACCTGCAGCTGGTCCCAGCTCTGCCGCATGTGGGACAGGAACCTCTTCACAGCCTCCTTCTCAGCGGTCATCACCAGCGTGCGGATGCTCTCTCTTGGCATCTGCAGGTACTCCTGGACAACAGAGGCTCCTGCTTTCAGCTTCACGCCACGGAACTGCTGCAGTGGCTACATTGTTTTGTCGGATTGCGGACGTACCTGGAACAGGACCCTCAGGGCTGACGAGTTGTCCTCCCTCTGGATGAGGTCCCACAGAACAGGCTGTAGGAGGACAACACAAACTCCTTGGCCATTCTGACACTCCGGAGACACAATCAAAGCTTGTCGAAGGGTCTGTATACTCAGGTGCAGCTCCGGAAAAAATTAAGAGACCACTCTATATTTTTTTTTAAATATGCATTTTTAAATCCTGGTTCTGCTGGCAGAAGGTTACACTGAGCGGCAGGTCGCTTTAAGGCCCAAAGTTCATAAGACAGCAGTACAGAAGAAGAAGGTGAAGCAGGAAACCAGGTAAATGGCGGAAGAGACTTTCTAATACCAGAGGAAAAAAGTCTATATTTCACAAAGGCACCTACTCATAAATTGAGAAACGAGTCAAAGCTAAAGGTTTTGCTGTGGTCTTTTAACTTTTTCCAGAGCTGTATATGGAAAATCTATGGTTAAGCGGCTATCAGTGTGAGAACATCAATGTTACGTGATGCAACAAGAGAACAGGATGGAAACACAATGATCCACATTTTCTCCACTTTACTGGTTTCCACAGAACATACCAAAGTTGGTGCGATTTCATTACTTTGCTGACTTTCTGTTCTTAACAAAATTAAAACAGTAACAAATGATTTCTGAAGGATGTCATCGATCACATGACACATACACTGAAGCAGCTCAACAGGTCCTCCTTCAGGGAGGGGTCTTGCTCTTTTCTGAGGAAGAGCCCAATGGTGTGGAGAACGCTGAGGGAGGCATTGGGCCGGAGGGTGCCCCAGAAGGAGGTGTTGTCCAGGAGGCTGGAGAGCAGGATGGCCTGGCTTAGACCTTGGCGTACGTCACTCTCGCCCTCCTCTAGCCCCGCGGAGATGCCCACCACAAAGTCCAGCACACGTAGCACGTACCGTACCGCACCCAGCCAGCCCACCCGCTCATCCCGCCCACCCTCGCACTGACTCAGGCTGTACAGCGCCTCCAACAGGAAGGGGGTGGGGCTTGCACACAGCCGGGAGGTGTCGAAGTTGTAGGGTGCCGGCAGCATATCGAAAACCCGCTGCAGGAAGCATTTCTCTCCACCCCCAGCTGGGTCCAACCCCAGGTCAGAGCACCAACTCAGCAGCCAAGGCTGGGCAGCCGCCAATGGATGGAGCAGGGTGGCGTTGAGGCAAACGTGCTCCTTCAATCCCTCTGTCTCTGCGCACAGCTGTAGCAGGGTGTGGTTAGTGAAATGCTCGCCTCCCCAGTGCTCGTAGTCGCAGGGTTCCTGCCCCAAGGGGGCTAAGCTATCGTTGTGGAGAACTCTAGAGCAGTACTCTGCTGCCCAGCCAGTTTCATGGGGGTAGGGCTCCGAGTCGTTCCCGCAGAGGGACATGACTAGGGTAGAGCTGTTTGGGAGGAAGCATCTCCTGAAGTCCCGAGCACTGAGGGAGCGAGTGCGGAGCTGCATGAGACATTCATCATCAGGATCCGGGCCTGAGCCTCCTGAGGTCTTACTGGACAGCTGCACACACAGTTCATCGATGTTGGACCGGTTGAGGTACTGATAATCTTGGGTCAGAGATGCCTAGAGATCAATAAGGCCCTCAGTTATAAATTCCACTAAAGCAAAAGTAGATTTAGGAGCATGTAGTTACAAAAGTAAACAGTAGTTTGACTCTCTTAGATAATAATCTGGACGGCTGCTGATAAATTAACTGGATTAAGACACTATATCGAGTAAATCAAGTTCCGCAAGAGCAGACAGCTTCCTTACCTGCTGAGCTCGCTGAAGCCAAAAGGAGGAGTTGGCACAGACAGTGTTGTTGAACTCGCGGGCGAAAAATTCACTGCACACGTGCACCCACAAGAAGTCCTCCTCTGCAGCAGAGAGGTACCAGGCAGCATCGGAGCACGAGGTGTGCAGGTCCGGCCCAATGTGACCGGCTTCAGCTACGGTGCCGTCATCGTTTCCGTCGAATAGGTTGCAGTAGAGGAAGACAGTGAAGTTGGAGACTCCTGTGAGGCCCGGAATGGAGTCGTTACAAGCTGCCTCCAGAATCTCTGCGGAAGAAAGATACTCAGAGCCCCACTGCTTCGAGCCTGCACTCTTCGATGAGTGAGGCTTGAAGGACCGAGGCCTTGGAGCCGGACGCAGCGGTCTGGATGATCTTCCATCTTCCTGGAACGAGGGGCAGGACTGAAACTGGGGCCTAGTGGGAGGCCCTTGGGAACTGAAGCCCAAAGCCTGGACATTCCAGGTCAGATTATTCCTGATGCCCCTGCCGAGTGAAAACAGGCTTGACTCAGATAGACCATTTCTTCCAGAGTCTTCCGGTCTACATTAACAGCTGGTTGACAAGGAGACCTGGTTTATGGTCCAGGCACTATTGGTCTAAATTTTGAGCTACATCAGATCACAGTTTATAGACAAATTAAAATGCATTCTCAAATTTTACAATTATATCAGTTTTCACTGTGATGTAATATCCTTAAAAACTAAAAAAAAAACTTTCATAAAATTGCCTGTATAATTCAACTTACCACAGAATTAGCTGTCTTAAGTCACCTTAAAAAAGCAAAAACAAAAATAATTTAAGAAAAACAACAAATCACGAAAGTGCCTAAGAAGGCTTGATGAAAAACAAAGAGCGAGTCTTTGTAAGGACACAATTGGGGTTTATGTAACCTCATCTCTAAGCGCACAATGGTGGGGATATTCGGTTACTGCCTGCTTTGAAAAGGGAAAGCAAATTAACTTCACTCCTGGATTTCTAGTAGCATGTCTCTCCTCGGACAAAACACCAATTACGCTCTAAAATTTTAATCGTTAAAGTGGACGTGCTGATTTAAGTAGCGATTCTCATCTTTCAAACCCAAAGTTTTATTTAAAGCTGGGTGTGTACATCCATATACTCTCTTTGAATAAAAACCAGTGGCGTTTTCCCTGATCCTAACATGTGACGATAAAGGTTTTGAATATAAAGAATGGAAGACTTGCCTACAGAACATTTCCCATGCTGGTTGGGATGGGGTACACCCACCAAATTGCTGACTTCATCAAGCAGGGCATCGGTCACATGGGACACCTTCTTTCGCAGGTTACCATAGACTGAGCTTCCCACCCTGTGCAGAAGACCCCGTCGCAGACCATCCAATCCCTTCAGGAGGACGGGGTTAGGCTCAGCCAATCGGCTGGCCGGCTCTGCAGGACTGGACCTCGACAGTGCCTGCAGGAGGAGAGAGCCCATTGATCCCAGGTCCTCAGTATTGGGCCTTGTCTGGTTGATTGGGTGGCTGTCTTCTTGGAAGGCCTCCGGAAGCATGCTGAAGGGCTTGAATCGTCCAGCTGAGGGGGACCCGGTCTGATGCTCGCCGGCCAATATTGCGGGATGCAGGTTGATGACGGGCTTCCAGTTCCGCGTCTCCAGGAAGTCCAAGAGCTGCTGGAGCCAGCCGACATTGAAGGCGCAGTCATCACGCCCTTTCAGAATGCAAATGAAGCCCTGGACCCCTGCACTGGCCTGGCCGTAGGTGCCACTGAGCAGCCCCTGCAGTGTGGCATCCAGCAGTGCACTGATCATCCTCCAGTTCTGCGAGAAGAACGTGAGCAAAGGTCTTTGGTTCTGCTGCCCTGAGAGGCTGGCAATGGCCTGCACTAGGCCCAGCAGCCCGTTCCAGTGAGGGCTGCCTCGTAGTGACAGGAAGAGGTCTAACATTTTGAAAGTTGGTCTGGGTGCAACTCTGCCATCCCAAGTAGAGTACAGCCCCTCCTTGTTGAGCTGGAGAAAGGAATAGAGCACATTCTCCCAGAACTGGTCTTGGTCTGATGGATGGGGGTTGTCCTTGGCCTCTCCCACCCCCTGCAGGTACATGGAGATATTATACAGAAAACCCGAGAGCCGGTTCCGGTCCAGCGCCTTGTCCAGTTCTGGCTGGCTGGCGCCCCCCAGGGGCAGCAGGCCCAGTGTTTTCAGCCCCCCAACGATGTTCTTCACCACGGAGTGGATTTGCTGATCCTGAGCCCTGACGGCCGCAGGCCTTTCCCTGTAGGGCTGCCAACCTCCACCTTTGCGCCAGGCATGCAGCAGGTCCTTCAGTGCCGCTTCTGTCTGGGCCGCCCTGCTGTTCCCTGAACGACAAAGGCAGTGGGATGATAAGTTCACAGCAAAAGGAGAACGGACATCCCCTCCGCCTCTGGGGAATGGGGCGGCGTAAAAAACACACTGACCTCTGCCAAAGACTGCGACTGGAGTTACGAGAACAAGGAGGAGCGTGATGTGCGCGGCCATCCCGTGCCTCGGCATCCTGACACTTCTCTTTGCTGACCACGGGTCACGCCGGGCTGAGCCGCATCCCTTGAGGCTCACTGCACCTACTCTGCCAGTCTGGCCGCAGCGAGAGCAGTGAGATACGTGTCACCCTGTAGGATGGACATGCAATGTTAATGATCAGCCGGGCACCTGATTACCATACATACAAAAAAAAGCCGATTACTATGCACCTAACAACACTTAGTCTAACTGCTGTCTCCCTTCGCTCAAATCACCTGTAATGGTCTTCTCTAAAGTAACTTGCTAATGTACAGCCTTTGCAGTGTTGTAAGGTAACCATGAAAATCAGTAACTATGACAAGCTTTCACACTGCAAAAAAAAATTCTTTAACAAAGCAGCACTCCTTACATTTGGAAAAACGTCATACTTACAGTAAAATTGGTCCATTCATAGGTTTGAAATTCTTTGCTCAGCCGTGTCTGGATCTTCAGAGCTGAATGTGAGACTGTCACCATCAATAAACTTGCTGCGTCCGTCTGTTTGCTGAAGCAACTGGACAGGCGGCTTCCCCTCTGTTTCTCTCTCTCTCTATCTCCCTAAGTCATTTCTCACTGTTTTCTCTTACTCTGCACCCATCTCCGTCTCCCTCTCTTACTCTATACCTGCCACTCTGTCTTTCCCTCTCTGTCTCCCTCTCCCACCCCCCATACCTGCTCCTCCTCCCCGCCTCTGAGATTCAGTTGGTTGCACAAACACACCAGCTTCATGTTTCAGCGCCATCACGCTGTCATGTGCCAGCTGGCTTTCTGCGGCAGACGCCGGGGGACCAACATTCGGGGTGTGAGCAGGAGAAGCTCTTGGGAATCTGCTCCTCAATTGTTATTGCATCAATCACACACCATCAAGGTGCAAGAAGACATATTGGCATGGTGTGTTATAATTGCCCTTTTAAAGTAATATCCAGAGATCGTAGAAATAAGTAGTGACACGATGATGGTTTTCCAGTAGCTACTGCAGTCTTGCCGCACTGGGGTCTGACAGGTAACTTTGGGTACTGTCCTTGGGGGAATTTTTTAAAGGTCTGCTGAAGCTGTCAGGGCACAAACAGACCCCTCTTTCTGTCACCAGGACCAGACAATCAGGCCTCTGATACAGAAATCATGTCTCCCCCTGTTTGTGCGCTGTCACTGGCTGAAACCCGATTCTCTGTAGTGAAAGCCCGCCTTAACCCCCACACGGGACCCTTAATCTTGTGTCACTGTCACCTGCGACGGAACAATAACTTCCTCTTTTATAATTGATGCGGCAGGGAACAGCAGTCACTCAACAAGCAGCGGCTCAGTTGGCTGCAGGAATACAAAATGAGAAACCGAACACCGTTTGCCTTTCCCCCGCCCCGGAGCTCACAGAACGGCTTCGGTATGACCAAGTTCACTTCTAAGGGCGCCGCGAGTGGCTGAAGCGACCAGTTCCCAGAGGGGCGCAGAATACGTGTTTCTTGAAATGCGTCACAATTCAGAAAAACTCTCCCACTGATTATAATAAAAAGATAACATTATATTCATTATACATTGCGATCGAAACAACATATTAAAAACGTACGTGCTGGGATATAAAGCTATAATCATTTTAAAGTAATGTGAGCCTTGAGGTTTGCCAGTTCTTAAGTCTGCACGGGGTGAAAAGCAGTCGACGTGTTGTTATTCTGCAATCTTGGTTTTATTCAAAACAGACTAACAGTTCATTATTTGCTACTATAATTGACAGGGTTGGCCTGCTTGGGGTTCCGTGCAACCGGTTATATGCAGAAACGTCACTTTGTCTTCGCACGATGAACAGCTATTTCGAGTTTTTAACAATCACTTTGAATTGATATAGTATAAAATCACGCGCCTTGAAAGCCGACAGCCACTGTCAGGAATTCAAAAACGCACGACCACGCAACCAGAGAAGCCAAAAGAAGAGCGAATACATCAAAGTTAAACGAAGCTGTGTGGGTCCCCCCCCCCAGACTGAGTTTACACCGGATAGGATAACCGGGTGCCTGCATCACGTGAGACGCGCCGGCGCAGCCCTTCCCTGTTGTTTGCCAATCGGTAAGAGAGCCGGTGTTGTTACGCAATTCCGGTGATCCCGAGCGGGACCCGCCCACCCCAGCAAATCGAACTGTGGCGTGCAGAGGCGGGCGCCGTAAAAGAGACCTGGACGCCGACGTGCGGCTTCGGCAGCCGTGTTGACAGATGCAGCATTTTAGCCCAGGATATAAACTGTGTCTTTGCTGCACTTAAGCGATATGGGCGAATCTGCTGCTTGCAATATTATACCGCAAATCTACAGCTAGGTACCGCGAATGGGCTGCTGTTAGTTCAGTTGCGTCAATAATCATAATAAGTAGCTACAGGTGTTTTCTTTATTTTTGTAGCTTTTTTGCGTAATGCGTTTTTTCAATTCCTGAAGGAGCATCCATAGGAGGTGTTACTTGAGTTTCGCAAATGGAGTACTTGTTACAGGTTAAGGTGGGCGCTCTGGTGGGCTTGCTGGTCCTCACGCTCCTGTTTGGCTTCATTCCGGCCCGATTGAAATGGTTCCGGGAGTCGAGCGGCACAGGTAATGGAATTCGGTGGGAGTGTCACCTGAGTCTCCGATCGGCGTGTTTCCAATGGCCGGTCAACTTTATTTTATTAAGAAGTGAAACAGGAGCGGCCCCGTATTAGGGCGCTGTCCCTCTGTTCCGGTTCGTTTCCCCCTTAGATCGGCCTGCTTCGTGTTTATCATGCTTATGTCTTTGATTGTCAGTCAGAATAAAAGTTTAACCCGCCCTGCCTCAGTGGAGTATACAGTGTAACATTAGTTTTTGCCTATGTTTTCCCGGTCGCGAAATAATAACTTAATAGTACCAATCTGGGACCATGTGTGTGATTTATTCCGACTCTTAAAATGGACAGTGTGAGAGATGACCACATTTCACAGAAATGCAGCCTGATAGAAATGTTAGGTGGCGTAAGGATTGTGAAAAGATAAGATTGTGCGAGTAGCTCCCCCAAAGAGTCACACTGGGCCGTGTCAGCTGATGCGGTGGTGACTCTGTTCAAACCAGTTATTTAGATGTTCCTGTGTGGACACAGATGCTAAACATCTATCCAAAGAGGACAAAGAGCAAAGTGTGTATTTGAATTATGAAAATAGCTATGAACGTGTTATACTCGTGTTATAGCTATGAACGTGTTATACTCCATTAATTCCAAGGAATACAGCTCTTCCCTAATGGTAGTAATTGGCGTTATTTTTCAGATGTCTTGTCGTTTTTATTCATTTAATTGAGGTCAGTCGTAAGCCATTTGGTAGTTTTCTTCTTTCAAAAACGATTTTTTTTGCTTGTATGGTATTGATGAAGTGTCCTCAGATATTCTTATCTGCACTGAACGACATTCCTTGCAAAGTAACCGTTAATCACGCTGCCGCTAAGAAAGCAAGGAGGCAATTTTCCTCAGTGTGCAGCAAAAGCTTCCTAAACTGATTAACCAGAATGATTGATTTGATCTCTGTACATGAACCAGAGTTTACCAAGCCTTCACTTACTGAGAGACAAACCCGTTATCATTGTAACAGCACTGCATTTCCACTGTATTCTCTATCGGGGGGCTGGATACATTTAAAACTTATCAGTACAATATCTGCTTTGTTTATTTGGCGGGGATTGTCTGAGAAGTCCATGCATCAGATAAAGAACAAAACACAAAAACAGGTACAAAGTGATTCATTTCTCTAAATGTGATGCAATCGTGGCGTCCCAGGAGATGCTAACATTCACACAGCAGTTACATAGCAGAGCTGTACGCCAAGCAAGAAGGTGTGTGGCAGTGTTAGTCAGCTCTTCCGTATCGCAAAAGATAGAAGATACGAAGGTCACTGCGAAGTCACTGCGAGATCATTGCAAGATCACTACTAGATATCATTTGTGACTTTTTACTCAACTTCTTGTGTGTCTGCTGACCGTTTCAAAACCAGAGGTGGAGATTTCAGGTCCAGAGAGTACAAATCCAGACCAGGATTTTGTTTCAACCAACCAGTTGAGCTGTGACTGTGACTCTTTATACTCAACTGGTTGGTTGAAACAAAAT